>JAADJG010000347.1:0-67258 GCA_012932025.1 Fusarium austroafricanum | reverse complement strand
GGGGATGGAGCTGGGGAAGTGAGGAGAAGTTGATGGTGTTACATAACAGAACATGGGGAGGCTCTTTTGGAGATGCAAGCCACGGATGGTAGAATGACCTACCTAAGGGGGGATAGTGAGGGTCAAGGATAGGACTAGAGGGCAAGGGAACGGGTGTGGCTGTTGGAGAGAGACGGAGAGAGACAGAGAGATATATTGGTAGTCTATTATTGAGTTTGCTGATAAGAAGAGACAGAGTGAGTGAGTGAGTGAGATGAGTAGATATGGGAGAGTGAGTGAGTGAGTGAGTGAGTGAGATGCATAGATATGGGAGATTGTATTGGAGATTGATTGTATCTGCAGCAGATAAACAGAGAAGAGATAAAAAGGGTCGGGGCATGTCTAAACAAGTTGACCGAGAGGACCCCAGCTACACAAGTTCCCATTCCCTGTTTAACCAGTTCACTGTTCTCGAGGGCGTCTAATTGGCCAATGATCCAGTCGGTGATGGTGTGCAGCGACTTCTAATCTGGCCTGTCTTGTTCAAAGGGTCTTGAGCTATTCCGGGTCTGGTCGCTTGGTCCGGGAGTGGAGAAGACGTCAGTGGAGATGGTTTGGCCCAGCTTTTCAAACGTTCCAGCAACCTTCCCTAATAGGTATAGGTCGTGCCGAGGGATAGGCCGGGGCTGGTTCAGTTGTGCTGTACTCGGTACTCTGCAGAGACACAGCAGTTAATAATACTACGTCTATGGCGTTGAGGAACTAGTTGGTGATGTTTGTTGTAGATCTCTTGTCTTGACTTCAGCTCAATTATGATCTGATACATGTCTTTCTTACTACGTAGTGCATTATCTGTATTACATGCTGTGCACCTCTATTCTTCCGATTCTTGTATCCTCTCTCATCAGTAGTGCTCCGTTATTAATGGCGTCTCCGAACTATGGATCCCAACTGATAAGCTCTTGCTCCTCATGGGTCTCGATCCAACACCATCCCTGTCCTGTAGTGTTTTTGCCTCCAAATTTGCCTGTCTGTCTGTGTCTTGTCCTCGTGCTCACTTGCCAATAAATGATCGTCATTCCAAACGGACCAACAGCATTAACGGCTTATTTACAGTATCTATCGTACCCCGGACCAGAGAAGACTAAATTAATCAACACACCCTCCTAAATTACAGTTACACTCACTCCCCGGAGGCCAAAAAAAAAATAAAATAAAATAAAAAATAAAAAATTATGGACTACTTGTAGAACTGGACTGACTGGAGCTGCTTCGGTCTCGGGTTAAAAAAGTCGAGCAATCCCCACGTTGGAACTGCCCTCGCTCGACCCACGAAAGATCGTCCCTCTGCATCTTTGTCAGTTCAGTTCCCTTTCCCTCGGGCTCGTCTGACCTGGCTCCAGTCTTGCTCGGCCTAGGGCTAAAATCTTTTTTTGGTCAAAAAGTCCCCCTTCGCCTCCGCCCGCAGGGCCCTGTCTCTCTTGTCCTTCTCTTGTGCTTCAAGCTCAAGCTGAAGTTCCGCCTTCAACAGGTCCAATTCCTTTTGACACTATTATTCTCTGAGAGAACCAAGTCACAATGGCTGAGAAACAACATACCGACCCTGCTCTCGAGCCAGAGCATCAACACCATCATCAGCATCACAACCACTCTCCCCGCGTCGACGTCCCCGGCCACGATGATCCCGTCTACACGACCGGCACAACAGATGCTCCTGCTGTGATCCCCCAGCAGCGCCACTCTCTTGATGAGAAGCTCTCTACTGAGAAGCATCACACTCCGCCTGACTACAGCGACCACGAGAAGCACGAGGCCGGTGTCGTTGACGCCTCTGCTCGAACCAACAGCGATACTGGCGAGCTTGTAGGCTGGCGCAAGAACAAGTTCATTGCCCCGCTGTATAGACATCGCAAGCCGCTCTTCCACCTCATCATTGTGTGTCTCTTCACAGGCTGGTGGATCGCATCGCTTGTTCTGCACCGCGATGACAAGAACTGGGTTGTCCCTTTTCTTCTCTGGCTCGCTATCATGCTGCGCATCATCTTCTTCTACGTCCCCAGCCGACATGTCTCCAACGCCATCAAGTGGGTTTGGCAGCGCAGCGCCGTCAAGGTGTACGATGTTATTCCCGCCCACCTGCGCACTCTGGCTGGTGCCACAATCACAGTCGCAGCCATTCTCGCTGGTGCTTTTGGCTCGGAAGAAGTCGCTGACAACACGCGTGAGAACCGCGCTGTCAGTGTTTTCGGCCTGATTGTCTTCCTTTTCGTGCTCTGGCTTACGAGCAAGGATCGCAAGAGGATCAACTGGCGCACTGTCATCGGTGGTATGCTCACGCAGTATGTCATCGGTCTGTTTGTCCTGCGAACTTCTGTCGGTTACGACATCTTCCGCTTCATCGCCGACCGAGCCGCCGATCTTCTGGGCTTTGCCAAGGCTGGTGTTGCCTTCTTGACCAGCGACGACGTCTCTAAGCTCCCGTACTTCTTCTTCGGAGTCATTCCCGCCATCATCTTCTTCATCTCGCTTGTCCAGGTCCTCTACTACATCGGCTTCGTCCAGTGGTTCATCATCAAGTTTGCCACTTTTGTCTTCTGGGGTCTTGGAGTCTCTGGTGCCGAGGCCGTTGTCGCCGCTGCTACTCCCTTCATTGGACAGGGTGAATCTGCCATGCTTGTTCGACCTTTTGTTCCTCACATGACCAAGGCCGAGCTTCACCAGATCATGACTTGTGGTTTCGCCACCATCTCTGGATCTGTTCTCGTTGGTTACATTGGCCTCGGTCTTAACCGTGAGGCTCTTGTGTCCTCTTGCATTATGTCTATTCCTGCTTCTCTGGCCATCTCCAAGATGCGATACCCCGAGACCGAAGAGACTCTCACTGCTGGACGCGTTGTCATCCCCGATGATGATGAGCACAAGGCTGAGAACGCCCTCCACGCTTTCGCTAACGGTGCTTGGCTCGGTATCAAGATTGCCGGTACCATTATCTGCTCTCTTCTATGCATCATCGCCCTTGTCGCCTTCGTCAACGGTCTTCTCACCTGGTGGGGTCGATACCTCAACATTAACGACCCTCACCCTCTCACTCTTCAGCTCATCCTGGGCTACATTCTGTACCCTGTGGCTTTCCTGCTCGGTGTCCCCCGCAAGAACGGAGACATTCTCCCCGTTGCCAAGCTCATTGCCGAGAAGATCATCACCGTAAGTTGTCGCCTTGCCCTTGGGTTTATATTTATATCACGATACTAACATGGTCTAGAACGAGTACAAGGCCTTCTCCATGCTCACCAACACCAACCCCAAGGACAACGAGTTCTACGGCCTCTCCCCCCGCTCCCAACTCATCGCTACCTACGCCCTCTGCGGTTTCGGTAACATTGGCTCTCTGGGTATCCAGATTGGTATCCTCAGCCAGCTCGCCCCCTCTCGAGGTGGTGATGTCGCCAAGCTTGCTGTCTCTGCCCTCATCTCTGGTGTCTTGGCCACTCTCACTTCTGCCAGCGTCGCCGGTCTTGTCGTCACCGATCAGCTTTCTTCCTTCACCCAAAAGTCTTCATGATTGGGATGTGATGATGATATGTTTGTTTGCGAGAGAAAAGAAAATTGTCTGTAAAAAAATTTAAGGATCGATGGAAATGTCCATGATATGCTATACCACCAGTAACTATGATTACTACTACAAATGCTATACTGAACGCCACTCACAAGATGGCTCTAATCCAATATCGCTCACTTCTCTGACTGCCCTGTGAATCTATGAATCCTACTCTTTTCTCGGTATCGGTATCCTATTACATCTTCAATCACGAGCTGAGAAAATCTTTTTCCTAGCTCAGACCCTGGGCCTCCCCACACTCGCTCGTCTGAGGCACAGGCCATTCTTCATCACATCTGACACATCGAACCATCAAAACAACAAGGGTCTTCCTAGATCTGTTATCGCGTGAGAATATTCAGATTTGCTTGACGGAATACGTCGCATTGGCCCATTGTTGTCTGATCGGCAGATAAGCGGACCGAATTGCCGGAGAAGTCAAATCTTCTAATGACACACTCATTTTTGTCACTAATAGGCAGACAGAAATTCATGTATACTTCATGTTCTTAACGGATACGCAATCTATCGATAACTCCAAACACCAACGCACGCACTCATGTCCCATGCCACTAACTAATTACAACCGCCAAGTCGTACAATTCCCTCCTTTTACTCTCCACTTCTGAACCTCCTGTTGAACTCTTCAACCGCTACACCAATCATCTTGTATAGGAATCCTCTCTCGCTGCCCTCTCCAATCGGGATAAACGGTCCATTGGCTCCTCCTCGTAACGCTAGACTCACTCCCGTTCGCTCCTTTGCGATCGTCTGGACGTCCTTGAGTGGCACATCCCACTCGCTTGTCAGACGTCGCGATCGGATCAGCAAGATCCGAGCATATGTAACCATGACGACCATATCTTCCTTGGGTAGCTCCAGATGTCCAATATACTGTTCGTCAAAATATCTTCCATTGTCAACTTGCTTCAGCCAGTATTGCCCGAGAGCCTCCCGAGGGTTGTATGGGCGCACGATGCCATCTTGTGGAATGTATCGTGGATATCGTGTGCGATCCAATTCTTGACCGTCAAACACAGTTGTGGTATTGCGGATACCTTCACTGACGTTGCTGGCCATGTCTAGTACGCCAACCGCTGGCTTGGTAGCCAGTCCAATCATGCCCTTGCCGACACCCTTGAAGAAACCCAGAGCGCCCTCCTGTTCGGCACCCTCCAGAGGTTTGCGTGCGAGTCCACCTACACCAGATGCAACACTCGTGATAAAGCTGTTGGCGCCAGCAGTGACACCGTACAGGGCGTGCTTCGGCCTGTTGCGAGCCCTTGTGATACGCCGGCGGTCCTGGAATTGTTTGTCCAGCGACGCTGCAGCAAGTCCCTTACTGAGACTGCCTGTAAACTTGGAGAAACTGTCACTGAATCCAAATACTGTCTTCTTGGCGAAAGAAGCCGCACCCTTGGCGATGCCCAAGCCGAACTCCTCTGGCTTGTCTGACAAGATCAAGCCTTGGTACGGTTCGTAGAACACATCTGTCACACCCGACGAGATACTATTGAACAGACCCACAGGGTTGCCGAGGAAGTCGGCAGATCCCAGAATCTTGTGAATCTGATACATGACTTCTTGGCTGTAGTGACTCGAGAAGTTTTGAATAAGCACCGCCGTAGTAACTCTCACGTTGTCCAGGATGAGTGCATTGAATCGAAGTGGTGCATCGTTGACATTTCCGACAGCCATGGTCATGACATTGAGGAAGAACATGATGGGGTTACGAGATGATGTCTTGTCCTCGGCGTTGACACGTTCGGTTCGCATGAAACTCAGGTCGAGTTGCATGGGTTGAATGTTGAGAACCTCGAAGTAAATGTCTTGTCCAGCTGGTTGGCCTGATGGTTCGGGGATGTCAAGATCCTCATCGCACAGCTTGCCAGAATCGTCAACCTCAGTCCAGCTAGCGCCAGGCACGTTTGTAAAGTCGAGAAGGGCAAAGACAAAGTCTTCATCCAGGTCGATTGTCATTTCCTGTAGCAGGATGGTTGCGTACTTGATGTAGAGGACACCATACGAATCGTCCTTGACACGACTAACCATGGCGTGTAGCGATGGATGGGCTTCCACTTCTTGTGCCTTCTTGGGCACCACACTGGGGTAGAGGATCATGGGGAAGATGCCACCATACAGTTGGTTATCGATTTGTATCCACTTGATCGCCATTGAGATTGTCTGGATCAGCGGCGAGTCGCTGTATCGCAGTTGGACATCGCGGAAAGTCAAGTAAGCAAGTTCCTTCATCTGGGCGTTTATCAAGGAGACGCCGATACCAGCCAGCTTGAGTTGCGCGCGGAACGTAGCGCCTGTATCCTGATCCTTGACTTCGAAAGCCTCAGGGCCGGTATTGGTCCTAGACAATGCCTTCGGCTTGTACATACTCTTGCTGGCACGGAAGTTGCTGAGAATTAGTGTCTGCTTGGGCCCATCGGCAGCGACATTGATGTCGACGATCTTTGCAGCTCCCGAAGAACTATGGAACTTCATCGGGATCTGGTTACCAATCTCAGCCAATTTGACGTGACGCTCTTTGCCGTTCGCAGAAATGATGATCTCGCGGAATTTGGCGGCAGGGAAGTCCCAAGCATATGGCATTATGCTGCGAGGTGGGAGGCGATATCTAATCAGTCGCCAGCCACTGCGGTCCTCTTCTCCATCTTCGTCATTATTGGGGTTGGCCTGCCAAAACATGAACTCAACGTCACTCTCATTGCGCATCGAGTACGGCCAGTTCTTCTTCTCCATACTGAGGTTCAAGAAGACGGTGGAGTTCTCCATAAGGACTTCAACCTTCACCAGGTTCTGGCGTTGTCCAGCCTTGGCGATCTTGACATAAGTGGTACCAATGTCCGCGATGTTGAAAGGAGACGTCCATTGGTTATTGACGCCAGGGTAACAGAGGCATAGTTGCTTGACCTTTGACTTTTGCATGAAGTGAAGAGGCTGAAGAGCGCCATCGCCCAGGGTGAGGTAGCCAGAAGAGCTGGACTCTCGAACAAGAATCTCTCCGTCCATTTTGTTGTGCAGAACGAACCGAGGTGCAAGCGTTACAACCTTGGTGAGCTTATACTTGCCCTCGCCTGATTCAACGGTGACGCCCACGTGGATCTCCTTGTCCTTGGTTGCTGAGTTCAACACGACCTCAGTGGTACTGCCGATAGCATCAAAACTTTGAGGTTTGCTCCATTCCGAGTCGGCAATCTTCAAAAGAGCTCGGTTACGGTGATCATTATTGCCATAAGAGAACATGAACGGAAGAGCCTTGGGGCGCTCTCGATCCGATGTGTCCATCATAGGGAATTGTCCTGCTGCCGGCTTCGCTTGCTGAAGGAAGCTCTTGGCACGGACTTGCACATCCACGCCCGTCTTGTTCAATACAACATAAGGGCTGAACACGGTGATCTTGGACGCACCTCCACTGTTAGGGATCTTGAAATGATGCAGTGAAAGATGTAGTGGCAATCCCTTGTCATCCTTGACAACAAGTTTGTACTCCTTGCGGAACTCTTCATTGCTGCC
Organism: Fusarium austroafricanum; assembly: GCA_012932025.1. Lineage (NCBI taxonomy): Eukaryota > Fungi > Ascomycota > Sordariomycetes > Hypocreales > Nectriaceae > Fusarium > Fusarium austroafricanum. Next base: position 60,153 of record JAADJG010000347.1, on the reverse strand, counting down.
GGAGTTGATGATTGCGAAGTCGCTCGCCTTGAACACCGTGTCTTGCATATCAACACTGAGGAGAAGAAGGTGCGAAAGTTCCACAACGTGAACAGGACTGACACCACCCTTTCGTAAGAAGTTGGTCCAGTCTTTCTTAGTGTTCTTGTCGTAGATGCGGTACTTGAAGTCATATGGCAGAAGGTTCTCCAGCGTGACAGGTGCCGAAAGCTTGACCTTCATATAAGGGTATTGCCTGCATTTGTTAGTATCATTGTATTATACAATGGGCAAGTACTCACTTTGTCAATGGGTTGCCCTTATCGAAGCGGGCATGGACTTGGAAGTAAAATGGATCGCCATTCTCTCCCTTACATACGACCTGTTTGGTAGGTCTCTTGAGCAAGTCCCTCCAGAAGAGCTGATCGTTGCTCCACTGATAGCCAAAGCCACCGTCAGGTCTAATCAGGACTTGCTTCTCAAAGACAGCCCCCACAGGAGCAGGTCGGGCGTCGCCTGGTGCAATCTTCTCAATCTTGAGGAGATGTCCCTCCTGTGCATCGTAGATACCAAGTTCGACTGGAATCTCTGTGGCATTTTCCACAAGCATTGGAGACCTGAAGGTCACGTACTTGATGTTGTCGGTTCCCAACTCAACCTCGACACAAAGACGGTGCAGGACATTATCCGCCTTAGGACGAAGGCCATACAAGTATTCGCCTTCTCTGTTGAGTCTGACATTCTTGACAGGATCAAAGCCACTGCCTTCCAGCTGAATAGAGACGTAGTTCTGATTCGACTCTGTAAGCAGGTTCTCACGCATCTTCTCCCAATGCTCAAAACTCCAAGGCGCTTCTTGGCCATCTTCTAAGCGAAGGTTGATAGGCTCGTCACTGGTCGGACTCTTGGAGTGAATAGAAACATCAAAGCCAGTGTAGTTTCTGATGCGATACGGTGCTTCAACACCACGAGGCTTGTCCAATACATCCTCGTCGGATGTAAGGAACTGGAATGACTTGGATGCTAGAGCAATTGAAGCCGTGGTGATGGTCACATCGAATACCTTCTTGGAGGCAACGTCAATTGACATGAGTCCGGAAATAGGGTCCTTGGCGATACCGAAACCAACTTGCCATGGCTCTAGGAGAGGCTCCCAACTGGACTTTGCGAAGTTGTAGACGTTGGAGTACAGGTCAATAGCAGTCTCAGCCTTTAGAGTAGAGGACCAATTCTCAGCTGATGCAGTAAAATTCTTGATTCCTAGGTCAAGGATGGGAAGTTCGTGTATGTCACCAATCAATACGACGCGAATGCCGTCCACATTTGCTGTCAGCGTCTCGTAATTCTTCTGGGCCACCTGCTGGGGTGTCTTGCCAGCCTTGGTGTCAGCATGAGTGACAGCGTGAGAAGTCGCGGTCACCTTGCTTCGTCCGGCGATAGTTGACTGGCCTCGACCGCTAGCAGATCGTTGCTTCATTCCAGCATTGCGTAGTTCTCGCGCCTTCTGTTCGGCTGGCGTTTCTTTGGCGGGCTTTGGCTCATTGCTAGACAACTCGCTCGCTTTGCTGACAATCTGAAGCACAAGAAGAATATCGCGCAGCGATAGTCGCAAGACAAGAGGTTCAATGTCAACATGAATATCAGTAGCCTGAGGCTTGGAGCTATCCATGCTCAGCTGTACTGAGAAGTCGTCAATGATACGCAGGCGAGACGTCTCGAATCTGTCCATGCGACACAAGAACATTCCAATTTCGGAGATTTGGAAGGTCAAGACATGTTGCTGGGAGAGAAGCATTTGCCGAATAGATAGAACAACTGCCTCGGAACTCGATGTCAGGGGATTGGCGATCAGAATAACTTGAGCATCGACGAGGTTAACTCGGAATGCAATGCTCATGGCAGACCCCTTATCTTGTTTCTGTGTGACCTCCTCACTTTGGCGTCGTGAGATTTCCGATCGAGGACGTGAAGCGCCGCCTGCATAAGAGACTTGCATAGAGTCAGTGTCTGATTCATCGGGTGTTTCAACCATGCTTTCGTCATCCATTGGGCTACTCTCATCAACAGTCAAGGCCTCCATGGCGAATTTCTGAATGGCAAAGAGGTAATCGAGGGCGAAGATGACTCGTGGGCTATCTATGGTAGCCATAGCTATCAAGCCCTTTTCCTTGCCGCCAGACATTGTAACGCTGGCCATCAGCTGTTGCACATCCTTGTTCATAGAAGACATGATGCGGCGGAACTTGTTGGTCTCGCGTGGTCGGCTGTCGTAGATTGTGAAGGATCGGATGAGCAGCTCTGCCTCAAGCGAGCCATCAGAAAGCATTCTTGTCTTGATCTTGGTGTCGTCAAGAGAGAACCGAGATAGGCTGGATTTTGCAATGTCGTGAACGGGCTCATTCTCTTGCGCGTTGATCAGTTCAAGACCAATGGTGTTGACACGGAAGACGAGGTCAAGCTTCGTCCATTCTTGGTCAATGGAGCTCAGCTCAGGTCCAAGATCAACAAGCGTCTTATCATCGCCAGATTTATCTTCAAAGTTGGCTGTTCGAGCGCGCTGCAAAGTGCCTTCGTCAACTGCCTTGGCAGCTTCCTCCTCGTTATCACCACCTTCACCGGCAAATGCTGCAGGTACCGACTTGGAGATTTCCAAGAGAAACTTGACTTGGTATTGTGTAAGCCGCAGGTTGAAATCAGACATTGTTCCTTCAATCTCGGTCTCAGGCCGCTTGACACCGGCCTTGTGCTCGGCGTATGTAATATTGAATCCGAGATCGACATGGTCAATCATCTCGAGCTCTTCTGAAACACCCTCGGGGTAGTGGAAGTCCGAGGTGAGCTTGATGTTGCGAATACCTGCTGAAAGCTTCATGGCAATCTCGGAATCCTCACTGTCGTCGAGAGGAGTGAATTTGTTCTGGGCGTAGATCTCACCAAGGTAGGCAGTAATAACATCCCTCTCAGTCTGGCCCGGTTGTTGCACTCGAGGGAAGACAACAATCGGAGTGTTGACAACAACGTCGAACTTGAAGCGGCTAGGGCTCTGTTGCATCTGGTTGGCCTGGTTCATAGCAGCTTGGCGCGCAGCATTGTAAAGAGCCTGCATCTTGCCAAACTTGACCAAGAAGTCAATGATCTTGCGGAATGGCTCTTCGACAAAGTTCACCTTGACGGAACCAGCGCGAAGGAAGACAGAGCTGTCATATCCTGGGTATGCCTTGGGGTTGGAGGAATCGAAGGTCTCATAGCGGAAGTCAGCTAGATCATCTCCCTGAATGGTCACAAGCTTTCGTAGATGAGAATTTTCAGAGACGCCGAGGTTCACATCATCAACGAGCGACAAGTCACCAAGTCTCGCTGAGATGCGCATGGTCTTTCCACGGAGGAAGATGCCGGCGTCAGCCTTGTTGAAGGACAGGGTTGCGAGACGAATGCCATCGTTGTTGAGGATTAGCCTGATACTCTTCAAGTCAACCTTTACTCGGATAGATCCTTGGTTAGCGTTGACCGTGGGAGCATTGACAACTGCGACAGCAGTATCAACACTTTCTGTATCATCATCATCCTCGCGTAGCGTCTTTTTGTTATTCGACTGATCCTCGTTATTTGTGAAAGTGATGAGGATAAAGTCCAACAAGGTAAGCAATGTCTTTCGAGTAACGACCAAGTTGATTGTAGAAATCACTGCGTTGATGTTCGTTTCCACACCTTCGTAGACGGGCATGAACTCGGGAGACAAAGGGTTGACCTTGATAAATTTGACGTGAACCAAGCTGCGGCCTTCTTTCAGATCTTCACTGTCACCCGATGAGATGATAGACTTGAATTCAGCAGAAGGGTTGTCCACAAAGTCATCAACAGTGACCGAGCCTAGTGACACATCAGCTACCATGTCGAATGGTCTGGTGTAGAACTCCAAATCGAAGCGCTCGGCAACGAGCTCAACCAGCAATGAGTCAGGCTTCTGACCATCAGGGTCACTCCTATAAAGTGAACCTTTGAGGGTGTCGACCTTGAACTTGAACTCGAAAATACGTTGCTGAACTCGGAGCTGATCGCTTTCACCTCCATCTGTGGCATCCTCGAAGTCGTCATCATCTTCATCCATGTCATCAAGCACAACTGCAGTTTCCGACTGCATAAATGGGAAAGGTGTGGATTGTCTTCGCTCGCGTTGAGACTTTCTTCTAGATCGGTTGGATGAGTTGCTCTTAAGACGAGGGCGAGTTGGAGATGGCTTCTTGCGTTCCTCCAGCCGTGGCGCAGGTCCACCAAATTTGGGAATTGCCACGTCAATGACCTTCATGAGGTTCTTATACTTGGTGTCAGAGACGGTGGCATGAAGCATTGGCAGATGTCCTGAGACCTTGAACTTGGTCAAGTTGGGCGCTTTTGGTAGAATAGAGGTCTCGACGATGAAATCGACATTGATGCGCTCAACGACATGAAGATGGGCTTCATCACTCTTCTCAACCAACTGAGCTTTGGTGGCCTCAATTGAAGGTCCAATGAGGACTTGGGTCGATGTAAGCTTGACAATGAACTTGTCGTACATGACAGACTCGAGTCGCTTGAGATCTTCAGCGCTATACGCTTGCTTTTGCTTTGATTGGATCTCCTTCATTGTGCTTTGTTCAACCAGTTCACTGTTGACATGGATATGACCAGCATCTACAATCAAGCAGGTAGAGTTCTCGGTGGTAATGCTGACAGGCACGATGATCAGAGGTGCTTGCAGATCCAGCTCGGCGTTAATTGTCTTGTGCTCCTCCAGAGCGAACTCAAGACCTGCTCGAGTCTGCTCACGAATACTCTCAACAGTTGCACCGGCACTCTCCATGAGGGCAGTAATGGACTCCATGTGACGGTCAGGAGGTCTAAAGAAATCGGCGATACCCACAACAAAGTTGGGGTTCCAGATGACCTCAAGAGGCTTCATCTTTCCGACGACGGCAATGTCGCCTTCGCGCTCGATGGGGTTCTGCTCAAACTCAAACTGGAAGAAAGGATCATCCTCGGTCTGTTCAAGTTCGGCCATAGACAGTCGCTTACGCTGCTTTTCGGTCGGTGCATCCTTGACTCTCACAATCTCGGGGTAGACTGAGTCTGGCGTTGTGCCATCGTTGACACGTAGGCCACCAAGACTAACGTTCGCAAGCACGGAATCCTTTCTCTGCAACATCTTGGCTTTGAATACATCAAAGTGCAGACTCAGTAGATCTGACGCGTGATCGTGAGGGCTCTTCTTCAACGTGAAGCTACCAGTGCTGAGAGATGTCTCGACGCACATCTTGATAGCCTCACGAGGCACATCAACTTCGTCAGCGATAGCGTTCTTCTCGTCCCAGTCGATGGCCTCGTAGAGCTCTTGTCGCTGCTCTTCGGTCATTTGCGTGTTCTCTTCATTCTGTTCGATCTTTTCTTGGGGCTTCGAACCCCACATCCACGCAACCCAGCCTTGTTGCTGTTGCGGCTGTTGTGGTTGATTCTTGAGAGCTTCCGCATTTTCTTTCTTAAGTTGATTGCGGGCCAAGGATCGCCAGAATCGCAAATCCTCATATGTAAGCTTCCATTCGAGAGCGTTGATCGCATCAGTTTCCTCGGCAGACATCTGATGGCCTTGCTTTCTCTTTTTGAACAGCTCGATGTATCGCTTTCGATCGTCTCGTCGCTCACGGAAGTAATCCCATGACCATTTGCGGTTGCGCTCGTGAATCTTTGATAACACAGCATTACCCGCAAACTCCAGCCATGCACGAGGATCTTCTTTGGGCCGGACACCCTTTGGTTGTAGGCGTTTATATTCTTGGTGTCGAATAAAGTAGTGGAACAAATCGACCATCATCAAGGAGTCTCGATACTGATCGTCATCGAGAACAACACCAATTTCCTCAAAAAGCAAGTTGGCTTTGAACTTGGGTACCTTGATGTCGCCCGACTTGTCAAGCTCGATTTTGGCTTGGCCATTGACGGGTTTGAGGATGAACTGATGGTTTGCATTCTCTTGCGCGTCTTTTCCAATCATCTCCTTGAACTTTTCTACCATTTCATCATGTGGCATTAATTCCTCGGAAGAGGTTGAAGCTTCTCGGCCGGTCCCGAGAAGTTCTGAGTCGGTATTCCAGTACACAGCTAGAGCACCCAGGGTGGCCAGCTTGTGGGTGACGGTGTTGGAGTCTTGGATGAAAGTAGGCTTCCACTGGCCATCAGTACTGACGGCACTGAACTCCTCGAGGGTAACACCAAGAGCGAATGGGTGTCCTGGTGCGGAAATGGAGTCTTCGTATCGGATGTGAATGTTCTTGACCGTGACCTGCAGGTTGTCGACGATCTTTGTTACCAGACTCTGTGTAAAGCTCTGGCTCTTCTTCTGTTCCTCCTGGCTTAGACCCTCCTGGTTTCTCTCCTTGAGCAGCTCGGCGCTGTCAAGTTTCTCCATCTTGAGGCGCTGTTTCCTGCGATCTTCCTCATCTTGGTCATACTCAGCCTCTTCTTTGGGGCTGGCAAGTAGAAAGACATCCTGTATAAAGACCTTGACAGGAGCACCGCGCAGGTTGGACCAGGGAATAACGAGGGTCAGCTCGCCGAGATGGCCCTCCATGACATTGATTGGGAGTTTGAGCTGGTCAAGGGCCTCGCGGCGCAACTCGAGGTTACGGAGCTTAACATCGCCGGACCAGATACCGACCTTGAGCTGGGTGGGATCGAAGTTCTTGACATACATGCCCAGGAAGCGGTTAAGCAGGCCAGCGACGAGACCTTCGAGCATTCTGGCGGTGTTGTGGCCGTAACCCGGGCCGGGGAGGGAAAGGTTGGTTTCGTGTTATTTGTTTTATCGAGGACTCATCTGTCGGTCGGGAATCGTTTGGTCGTTGACACGGGTGCCATACGAGGCTCGGTCGGTGAATCAGTTGCTCTCGACTTGGGCGTGATAATGGGAATACGCCAGAGCGGGGTTACACTCGAGGCCGTATCGTGTGTAAAGGTGTATCCCTGAGGGAAATGGGAATGATGTAGTAAAAAAGCGGGATTCAGTGGATGAGGGTATATCGATTATGTCTCTCCAAAGATGGACGAAACTCGGTGATGGAGGAGATATTGAAAAGGTGGGTTCAAACCAAACCAGTCGTGTCGGGCTGCGAGTGAGTGACGCAGCTCGCCCGGAGCAAAAGTGGGAAGCAACAGTTATGGGGAATGGTGTGGCGTGTATGACGAAGTTGTCAGAGGTACATGGCAATTGGGGAAGGCCAGGGCGAAGACACAAGTACCGAATTGATTTTAAGCTGCCTGTGGCTTTCTTTTTTACGTTCCAACGTGGTCGGGTAGTACCTACCGTAGTTAGAAGCTGAAGCTGTTAACATCCTCGGGTCAAAGGACAGACAAGAAATCCCATATCTACTAGCAAAAGAATTTACTAGTTATGATAAGCTCTACAGAAGCACTGCTTAGGAACTGAGGTCTTGCAATATCAAGTATCCTAAAAATGCGAAGATGTGTTTAGGATATCTTGGTTTTTTCTTTAACTCCTTAGCGTAGATTTGGAAGGGGAAGCTGTGAACAGCCCTGGAGCACATCAAAGCACAGGGCAGTTTTGGTGGGGCATCAGAGAGATCCTCGCTAAATTTGACTTGGCAGAGCTGGTCAAGTTCTAATCATCATGACAATCTCCCAGATCACTATCGGCTTTGTTCTAAAGCTTCAACTGGATTGACACTTCTATTGACATGCAGATGGCGTTTTCAGTCAGCCTATTTCTTTCCCCTCCTTTATTCCCTGTTGGCTTCCTTCAAAGATCCAATGTTTGATGGCTGCCACTTAAAAGCTATTCCACCAAATGCAACTCTCATGACGTCACGACATAGCTCCTCCATCATTCATCGCGATGATGTAGGCGTGACAACAAAAGCAGCAGCATAAACATCCATGAACGGCTTGGTCTCAGTCCCGGGCCGAACGGCACTACGGCTTGCTTCTTTGTGTGACAGAATTCTATTTCCCCAGTCCAGGCACAATTACTAAGGACAACCCGTCCAGTTGTTACAAGCCATTACGTAGATAGCATCCAGATCTTGGAACCAACTCAAAGCTTCCATGATTATGTTCCATTGAGCTCATGGTATTTCAGTTTTGCTTGGCTTCCATTCCAGATCATTTTCTCTTTCATCATTCAACCTTTTGATAACCATTGACTAAAGCTCTCAGCCTCTTGGTCTGTTTGCAGCAGTGCTGTTGATTGCGTTCCTCTGATTAATTAACTTCTGTTACATCCTTGACCATGTTCCGTACCTCTTCTCGCTCCCTATGGCATCTTGCCTCGAGAGCTTCCTCAAATAGAGCTCCTCTTCTATCTCAATCCCTCCCCCGCGCTTCAATTGCTCCTCTTCGCCAGCGCGCCGTCTATTCCAGCAAATCAGACCAAGAGAACCCTCCTCCTCCAAAGCAACCCATTGACTATGAAGCCGAGCGCAAACGTGGACAGGAGCTTCTCCAGTCTAGCCCGAAAGATGTCTCTTCCCGGAGCTCAGTCGCCAATGCTACCTCCCCCACTACAGCTAAAGGCTCCTCGAGCGCTGACCAGGACATGACCAGTGAGCTCAAGCACGATATTGTAAGCTCCAATCCAAATCAGCACTGCTTGTGAAGCTCTCTAACAAACTGCCACAGGGAGTTGTCAAGGAAACCTTCACTTTCACGAACGTCCCGCGCGAGTCGCACATCCTTGGTCTGGCTGGTACTCTGCCTTACCTCGGAACTTCGCTTTCTACCGTCTTCCTCGCCTGGGACTTAAACAAGAACATTCCCACTGGCAACTCCTTCTACGATGCTATCATGGTCGATCATGAGACAGCCAAGTACCTTCTGAGCGTCATTGAGCCTCTCCAGCTTGGATACGGTGCCGTCATCATCTCTTTCCTCGGTGCCATTCACTGGGTAAGTCTCCAGCTTCGCGACTTGTTCAGATTGTGCTAATCAATCTTGTCACTAGGGTCTCGAGTACGCCGAGCAGCAACCGCTTCGCGAACGAACCCGTTTCCGCTATGGCATGGGTCTTGCGGCATCCGTTGTCGCCTGGCCGACTGTTATGCTCCCCGTTGAGTACGCTCTCACCACTCAATTCATGGCTTTCGTCGCTCTCTATTTTGCAGACTCTCGAGCTGCGACAAAGGGCTGGGCGCCAAGATGGTACGGCTCCTACCGCTTCCTTCTCACAGCTATGGTCGGCCTCTCCATCTTCATCTCTCTTATCGGACGCGCCAAGATTAAGCAAGGCGATGCCATTACTGCCAAGGGTTTGAGCGACAACTTCTCCAGGTCTGGCATCGCCGACCACGACACCAACTGGGAGAAGCTCGAGGCTGAGGAGAGAGAGCGTCGCCGAAAGCAGAAGGAAGAGGAAGAGAAGAAAGCCAAGGAAGAAGAAAAGAAGAAGAAGTTAGAGGAGAAGAAGGGCAAGAAGAAGGACGGTAAGGGTGATGATAAGGCCAAGAAGGGCGACCAGGCCAAGGCTTCTGACGAGGGCGAGAAGAAGAGTGAGGAAAAGAGCGAGAGCAAGGACAAGGATGCCGAGGGTAAGGACGAAGCCAAAGAGTCCGAATCTAAGGATGAGGGTAAGGAGTCAAAGGGAGACGAGAAGGAGTCCGAGGAAAAGGACGAGGAAAAGGATTCTGATAAGAAGGCCGAGGACAAAGATGAAGGCGAGGAGTCCAAGAAGGACGAGAAGTCAGAAGAATCATCTGACGACAAGCCAAAGGATGACTCCAAGCAAGAGTCTGACAAGAAGGACGATAAGAGAGAGGATAAGTCTGAGGACACGAAGGAGGACAAGTCCAAGGGTAAGAAGGACAAGAAATAACTTGCAGTCGCAATGACCAAGCATGAGCACTGAAGCGCTTAGCGATCACGACGGAGTTCCGGAATTAGTTTTACCTATCTTGATATGTCAAGTTAATGAATTGATGTCACACAAGATGCTTCAATGAATACGCCGAGGTTGGAATTTGGTGAACTTGCGATGTTATAAAATCATCAACTTCATGCATTAAACAACTAGGTATCTCTGACCCGCCGAGGGTATTGCTTCGCAAAATCCCAAACACAGCCTTGGCCCATGTATAATTCTATCAGACCACTTGAAGAGAAGAGAAGCAAAGCAGGAGGTGGCACAACGTCCAACGCCGTGAAAATGCAACCTGACCAGGATTCTGTGTCTGTCCCAGAAGTAGACTACCCATCCAGCTTTTCCGCCATGAATCTCACAAAATCATCATCATTATTAAAAGTACTACAGCAAACAATCATTGCGCACCGAGTTCCTAACAATGCTCCTAAGGTCGAGCGAGTCCTTGCTTGGCCTAAAAACGTTAGCTTCAATATCGCACACTATCTAAAAGGATCAACCTGCCTTCATCTGTTCAATTCGAGCCTTTAGCTGGCTCGTCACCTCGGCTGCCCTCCTCCAACTCTCGGCGCCGTTGCCTCCTGTTGGTTGAGGTAGTGATGACATTGGCCGTTGAGAAGGTGCTGATGCGTGGTCTTCATCGCGGTAGGAAGCGGCGCTCCTAAATCCTCGTGCCGGAGATCCACGACCGGAGGAGCTCGCACTACCATTGTATCTCATCTCGGGACTAAACTTATTGCGGGGAACCATTGGCTCGCCATTCTCCTTCTCTTCTGACATACTGCTGGTGATGCTCATTCTATGACGGCTCATCGATGGTGGTCCATGGTCTCGGTAGACGTCGTCATGTGTCGGCGAAGCAATGCCAGGGCTGTGCATACCACTTCCAGAGCTACCAAGTCCTTCGGCACGGCTCAAAGCCTTCTTAAGTCTTTCCAGCTCGCGTCTCAGGCGGTCGTTGGTCTGCTCGGTAGCTTCCGCATCGCTTCTCGCACGAACCAATTGTGTTTCCTTGGCCTTAATGCTCAACACGTCTCGTGTGTGGTCCTCGATCAAGCCGGCGTTCTGGTTCTTGAGTTCCTGGATTTCCGACATGAACTTACTGCGTTCCTGTCGCATGTCATCAACTTGACGGGTCAGCCTTTCATTGGCGGCTCTGAGCTCCTCAATCTCAGCACGCTCTACAGCAGTGAGGCCACTGGATGGAGGTGGAGAGGCTGGTTCGACGGGCGGTGAGGGTGCGGCAGGTTTGGCGAGAGAGCGTCCAGCAAGTCCGCGAGAAAGGCCAAGGCGAGGTTGAGGTGGCGCAGGTTCGTCATCGGGCATGACAGGAGCAGCGGGTACTCGGCGAGGGGAGCCTGGGGGAGGAGCCCCAAGTGTCCTCTTCTGAGGGCCCTTCAACCCACCAAGTCCAGGCCTTCCGAGCTTACCAGCGGCAGGTCGAGAGGTTGGTTGGGGAGCGAGGGGAGCCTCATCAGGCATCACAGGAGCAGCAGCGGCAGCGGGGGCAGCCTTCTTGACCACGGGCTTCTTTCCACCCATAACCTTCTTGGGAGGCGCCGCCTTGGGCGCAGGGGCAGGCTTGGGCTTAGGCTTCTCCTTGGCCTTGACTTCGGCCACCTCAAAAAACTCCTTGACCTTGTTCTTGCGGATGTCGTCCAGTCCTTCCAGGTTGGCTGCCATAGTACGTTCACCGATAATCTTCATGACAGTACCGAGAATCTCTGCACCACCATCTCGAAGAGCAGGGCTTGACTCAGACAACAGCTTCTTTCCAGCTTCGCAAATAGTGGCTTGCTCAGGCTTACTGGGTACATCTCGTGTGTTTCGGAGGCAGCGAATCAAGAACTTCATTGTGCCTTCTTTGACCTGAGGGTTCTTGTTACCAAGGTATGTAGTAATATCCTCAAGACACTCAGTCAAATCAGTGGAGGAGAAAGCAGCGTCGAGAGCGGCTCCGAGAGCATCCGCTACTGTGGCTTTCTTCTCCTTGAGTCGGTCCATGATGGGCTGCATCACAATACTGCGATACTTGCCAAAGGCCTTGCGCAAACCCTTTGCGAGAGCCTCGATACAGAGGGCGGCTTGGGTAACAACAGCAACGTTGGCGTCCTTCATGCACTTGGCCAATCCACGACAAACTTCGTTAAAATCGGTTTCCTTAATGCGAGGGACATTGAGGGCTGAGTGGAGACCATCGACTGCTTCTTTTCGGTCCTTCCACTTTGATGAGGCGAGCAGGTCACTAAAGTTGGGAGGGATCTTCTTGCTAATATCTTGAGGTTCAGCCAGGTCGAAAGCGTCGATCTCGCCAACATCCTCGCCCTCTGCTTCGCCTTCTTCGCCTTCTTCGCCACCTTCAGGGGCAGCGTCAAGAGCTTCTTGTTGGGATCGGAGGAGACGTTCTTGCTTTGGAGGACCCTCGGCCTTGATCTTCTCGAACTGCGCTTCCAAATCAGTTTGCTGGGTAGGCTTAAGCTCGTTCCAAAACATGGGCTTCATAGCCTCCCTCAACCATCTGTAAAGTTCGACTGTCAAGTTCGTGGCTTCAGCACGGACGTTCTTGTCGGCAGCACCGAAGGCTTTGGGGAGGGCTTTCAGCACGGGTTTTGGGTCGACGACCTTGCAGCCATAGTTGTGGAAGATTTGTGTAAGAGCGTGCAATGTCGCAGCAATGTTCTTTGGGACCTTGTTGGACAAACCAGGAAGCATGTCCTCAATAACAGGTCCGGCGACATCGAGTTCAATGTATAGAAGAAGAGCTTCAATCGAGTTTTGCTTGATCGCGGCACGGGTGGATGATAGACATTTCTCAGCCATAGGCGTGATGGTCTGATTTCGAGTCCTTAGACAGCAGTCCCGTCCACCATATTTGAGGAAAGCGCACAAAGCGGTGACAGCTTCTTGTTGAGCAGCAACATTTGAGTCGAGAACTGCTTTATTCCACAGGCCAGGATCGTTCAAAAACGGTCGGAAACAGGGATCGGACTCGTTGGGTGACATTTCGAACTGTTTGGTGGCTTCTTCATATGCTCCTTTTCGAACCTTCCAGACCTTGTGAGTGAAGCGGTCTGCCAAGGGTATGGAGCTAAAATCTTCTTCTTCAGCCATGGTTGTGTTTGTATCGGAGAATTTGTATTGGGGAGAGCTCGAGATGGGGAATCTTTCGAGTGTATGATGTTGTTTCTTCTTCTTCTTCTTCTTGGTGGGCTTTATAAACTGGACTAAGCGGGTAATTAGCTTATGAAAGAAACGAGGGCGACGAGGATGATCCATCATATTTATGGATTTAGGCTTCCATGAACAGCACCAGATGCTCGACAAGAGCGTGGCCAGGCTTGATGATATTTAAATGATGCGTGAAGTTGAACATACCAAAGCTTCAAAGACGAGTCGAACGACGGGTATCAAGTGGAGGGAACAGGTTCGTCGCGTGAGTGAAAGGATGTGGAGGAAACAAAGCAGATGCGTTGTTCTTTCTGCAAAGAGATCACACAGTTAGCGAATCCAATTATGGAAAGAAAGAAGCATGCGCAACAAAGCGGCGATGTCCAAAATAAGAATGATCCTGCGGAACAAGCAAAGCAGGCAAGACAAGGGACTCTCTTTGTTCCTGGATCCTTGTTGTTTGGGTGAGGTGCGGTGCGATGAGCGGATGCTCTTGTTTCTTTTTTGGAGGGGAAATCCAAGTCAACAAGCGCCCGTCACCTGATTAGCAGGGGTTGAAATGACGGGCGGAACAGGAATATGGGGACTGATTTTCAGGGACCTCACTTACAGTTTGTTTGTACGTTGTATGTAGGTTGATGTTATGGTTTGGATGTCAGTGTCAAATTGGGAAAGACAGAGTTATATCAAATTAAATTGGCTTAGATGCCGTGCCAGCCACAGACCCTCCAAAAGCGACGTTCCTGGCTTATGGCAGCCCTGGTGTGTTGTCATTCAAGTGGCCCTGTTCTCTTTATTGACGCCCAATCTACCGCCATTGCCCCAGAAACAGACAGCTGCAGCCTGCCGCCCACCAACGTCAAAACGCATGAAGATCAACATCAACGTTAGAACCAAGAAATCTATCCCATGTAGTAATGATCACAACAAAAGTCTGTGAAGAAAATAGCACATCGCCAACAATTCTTGCTGTTATCTGTCATTTCAAGAACAATACTCCCTTAAATTGACTGGAACCATCTGTCAGCCGTAAGGGACGGATGTTCCATTCCAACCATAGCTGTAAATCTTCAGCTTGTAGCGCCAAAGCCCAAATGGCATTAACTCGTCATAATATGTGACCAAAGATGTCAAGAATGATTACTGAGATTCGCCTTACCTTCCATTGCGCAGCAACGAAGCTTCTAGTAAGCTGTTGACGTGTCATATCTAAAGCTGGAGGATGGATATTTGCCATTTGCGCTGGTTAGCTTGTTATCCACATTCTTCAAGGACAAGCTTGGACGAGGTATCCATGACTTGACTGAGGGGTAATTGAGGACATGGGAAATCGAAACAAATCCACCTGCAAAATTCAGCCATGAATACTACGTACTTCAGATTGGCGAGCTGATTGAAGCCTTCTTTTTGACGTCGTGCTGAACACGCGGCGCCTCTACGTTGCACATGAATTTATGGGTCTCTTGCTCGCAGATGCAGGTCACATTTGCATAAGGAAGTGGTTTATAAGAGTCATCCTCCAATGAGGAACTCGCATTGATACTGATTATTTCTTCTCTACATATTTCTACCGAGAGCCGTCAACATCAGTACCCAATGTATCATGTCCTTCGCCAAATCTCTCACACTCGACGAGGTCCCAAATTGCTACAAGAGAGCATCTAGTAGAAGAATCCGATAATCTTGCCCGAGACATGCTTTCGGCGAGCCTGTTCGTGAGTCATGATGCCGGCAGAAGTGGTGAGCACGACGTAGCCGAACTGGCGGGCGGGCAGAAGTCGAACAACCCACTTCTCAAGGTCTCCCAGGCGAACGTTGAAACAAGGACTAATAACGCCACACTTGTTCAGACGGCCAGTGAGTTGGACAACAATTTTGCCTCCACGATGGTCATCCACCTCTTCAAACTCCGAGACATAGCCATGTCGCTGCATGAGTTCAAGGAACTTGATAATGACCTTGGAGGAAGGGCGGAGGATGACCTGGCGCTTGCCCTGCTTCTCGGCGTTGTTGATGCTCTTCAAAGCATCACTAAGAACACTAGTTCGGACCATCTGTGGAAAACCAGTTAGAAGCTGGATAGAAAGAGTAGCCTGTCAAAGTACTCACGATGGCGGTTGATTGGAAGTTTGCAACGGGGTTTTGCTGTTCGTTCGTTGATCGATCGATCGGTAATCGGTGTGCGGCAGGTTCTTCAGAGACGACAAAGCCGTAGTCTAAAGGTACCTGCAACGGATGGCAAAGCCATCACCCGAATGAGTCCATGATCGCGGGGTCCTGAGGGCAGTCGATAACCTACCTATGTGGGCGAAAGTTGGTAGGTTGGTGAGTTGATGGAGGGGAAATCAGGGCGTGAACTTGTAAACCTGTATAAGTCAACTGTCACCTCTTCGAACTCCGAGCCAATACATAGCATTTCGCTGTATAATATCGTTATTGAAAAGAATAACTCGCTTTAAAGACTCTTGTGATATCATATATCAACCTGGCGACGTGTAGAGAGAGAGAGGTAAGACAAGGTAGCAACATCAGAGCGATAGAATGAGAAACCCTTTTTGCATCACCTACTCCGCCTATCATACATAAAAAAGTGTTGCCATGAACAACAACCCCAATGCAAGAGACTCAGCAATATTGGCAGGCCTCTATCCAAACTCTTCCAGACAAAATAAAATTGTGAGCATTCTCAACCTAAGTACCTAAGCTTTATGGATCACTTACAGATGCATGTCAGTCACGTGAAGATAAGATAACCAAACATCGTCATGCCTGGGTTTCTTAATTCTATGTCTGCCTGTCGCGTCGCAAGTCTTGCTAGCCATCATTTAAGTGCGCTCTCGCACGCGAAATTCCCATCCAACATACAGAGCGCCTCATATACCTCCGTCATAATGAACGGTTCAACGCGACCGTCTTTTGATCCCTCGCGCCTCACCAAAGCCGCCGCGGCCGAATATTCTTCTTCAGCATCCGAATCTGAAGACGAGCACCTTGCACCAGGCCTCGATGCCGACAACGACTTTAACGACTTCAATCCTCGGAAAAGACGACGTATGGGTGGTAATAACAAGGAGAAGGCGGCGCTTGGCGTCTTTGGCTCCGATAGCGAAGACGATGGCCCTGCCAGGAAATGGAAGAGGACGACATTGAGAAATAAAGGCATGAATTTTGTCTCAACTGGCGCAAAAAGTGATAAAGAAGATGAGGATGGAGACTCTGACGATAATCGGCCAATGCTAGGGGCGGGCGCAATGGATCAAGACGAGGACGAGGACGATGAAGATGAGGGAAACACACAAGGTATAGGACTTGGTTTTGGGGGCGCTGCACGCGATTTTGCACAGAATGACACCCAGAATTCGAGTCGAAGCGCGAGTGCTGAAGCGACATCTCGTCCCTCATTCCGAACCCGATTCGATGGCAAGAACCCTCTCGGTATGGGCTTTGTTCCCTCATCAGCAAACGATCCTGTCCTCAAGAACCCACGCGATGATGGCTCTCCTACGCCTCGTAATAAACCCCAACCTAGTGCCTTTGGTGCCAAAGGAAAGACCAACCCCAAATCTTTCGGTGCTCGAATGATGGCAAAGATGGGTTACCAAGAGGGCCAGGGTTTGGGTAAAGAGGGTCAAGGTCGAAACGTGATTATCGAGGCGAATTTACGACCACAGGGCATCGGTTTAGGTGCTGTGAAGGAAAAGTCTGAGCAAGAACGAAAAGAAGAGAAGCGACAGGCACAATTACGAGGAGAAGTAGTGGTCGATTCGGACGAAGAAGAGAAGAAGAAGCGCAAGAAAGCGAAGAAGAAGTCCTTAGGGGCTGCGTTTGACAGCGCAACAAGCACACCAAGACGCCAAAAGCCGAAATACCTCACCGCGGAGGAGCTTAAGGCTGCTGCTCCAGGTCTTCATATCCCGGATGCATTTGCTCCTATCCTCGACATGACAGGGCCAGGAAGCAAGATGCTCACGTCAACGAGTGGTATTATGACACCAACAACAGGAACCGCCACACCAGAGTCAACCGAGGTTATTGAAGCGAGAAAACTTGTCAAGAGAGCACAAGCCGATTTATTGGCCTTTTCCGATGAGTGGAAGAGCTTACAAGAAAGGAAGACATGGATCGACTTGGAGCTTAAAGAAAAGGAACAAGAGATGGATGATCTACGATCAGACTTTGAGAGACTGCAGGTCTTTTCTGAACTGGTTAGCGGCGAGCTTGCAACGGCCGACTGGGATCAAGTTATTGGGTGTCTACGAAAGGCTCTCGAGCTCAAAGCCACAACATCAGAGATCGCCGACATCGCTGTCGCAGCTATCCATCCGTTCCTTCGAGAAGCGGACTGGGACCCTCTCAAAGAGCCGACACGGTTTGCATCAGACCTCAAAGGACTCGAGTCCCTGCTCATGCCATCAACATCAGACAGCAAGTCCGTTGGCAAGTGGGATTCCTCGGCGGTCAACACGGATGATATCTACCGCCGACACCACAAAGCCACAACACCTTACGAAAGCATGATGTACAAAAATTGGCTACCCAAGGCGCTCGCCGCGGTTCGCTCGTGGGATGTCTTCGATCCGGACCCAATGCTTAGCATTATGGAGGCCTGGGATGATCTCCTACCATCGTTCGTCCGCGCGCAGTTTATCGATAACATCACTCGGAAACTGGAGACAGCAGTGTCAGACTGGAATCCTAAGATGAAACGTCAAGCACATCATCTACCACACACCTGGCTGTTCCCTTGGCTTCAATACCTACCATCCTACCATCTTGATCCTAAGGGCACAGGTCTCGTAGCAGATGTCAAGAGAAAGTTCAGACAACTCATCGACGTGTGGGAATTCGAAAAGGGTCGCTTGCCTGGTCTTACAAAGTGGGAGGGTATCTTAGGCGACCAATGGCGTCCCCTTGTCATGTCCCACGTTCTCCCCTCCATGGGCAAGTATCTCCGACGAAACTTCACCGTCGAGCCAGCCGACCAGGAACCGACCCTTCCTGTGCTCAGGGGTATCCTGAAATGGACGCCCACGCTCGGCCGAAGGGTCATCGCCGAGGTGCTCATCCAGCACCTGTTCCCTATGTGGCACAAGACGCTCACGGAATGGCTGTCCCTTGATGAGGCTGATTTGGGAGAAATAGCAGAATGGTATGGATGGTGGAGGGGTTTGCTGCCCCAGGATGTCGCCGAGTCGAAGGCCGTTAAAGCCGAGTTTGATAGAGGGATGAAGGTTATGGCGAAGGCGGTGGCAGGGGCGTGATGCTCCGGAGGTCTTAGATGGGAAGTTGTCAAGTGTACCGATACAGTGTCTCGGCTTGCCGGTGTAAAACATAGACATTAATAGGGGTATTTAGAGGATGAACCAAGTAGCCGCCTGAATAGGTGGATCACGTTCTTCATTCAAGTCTCCAATCCTGATCTTCCTCAGCTTCGGTATTCCCGGGGGTGATATGAACCTCGTGTGTTTCTTCTCGATACATCTTGGGGAGCACTTGATGGTCAGAGATCTTCAAGTAAATTCGGCAAAGCTGTTAACAGATGCTCATAGAACAAAAGCCAGGTGACTTCTTTTAAATGTCCTCGATAATAGAAATGCGTTCATTCCTCTTTAGTCCTTCTTCCCACTCCATCGCTAACAATTCTACCCCGTATATCCGTATCCACAACAATACGAAAAAGACTCCGCAATGCAATGATCTACATCTAGAGCAGAGTTCTGTGCGAGCTCATAAGCGTGTCTGTCTCAATTGCCACTCTTTCTCGAAGGTCTTCATCACGAGGCGATTTCCCTATAAATCTGGTGTGACATCTAGCCTTGGGTTTCAGAATTCTAGACAGATCGTCATCATGATATCCTCTCCGAGATGCTATTCTTTCTTTTCGGTTGATAAAGATTAATGTGCACGTTGAATCCAAAACATTGAGTAGCAGAATGGTGCACAGACATAGAGAATTAACGAGATGATATCGCAAACTCCGAGGCTAGGATCGTCGAAATAATCGAAATACTATAAGAACCGCTCATCCTCAGTCTCTTTGGGCATCATCATCCTCATCACACTACTCTCCTTTCAAGATGCATTATCTCAAGTTTCTCTTGGCTCTTCTCCCCGCGGTCCTCGCCGCTCCAACCGCTCCAGATGATGATATCGTCGAGGGCAAGTACATCGTCACTTTGAAACAAAAGATCGACGACGGAAAACTTGAGCAGCACATCGTCTGGGTTGATGGCATCAACAATGGTAGCGTGTTCCGTCGCGCTGAGACTGGTGTTGAGAAGGTTTGGAATGATACCTTTAAGGGGTATTCTGGAGACTTTGACAAACAGACTATCAAAGAGATTGAAAAGAGCAAAGATGTGAGTTATGATCCTTGTTGGTTTAGGTATTTGAGACTAATGATCTTACAGGTCCTCGCGGTTGAGCCAGTTCGCAAGATCAACTTGTACCAGACCATCACGACTCAGCGTCCTTCGGTCTGGGGCCTTGGATCCATATCTCATCGCACTCCCAATTGGCGCGAGTATCTTTACGATCCCTCTGCTGGAAATGGCATGTATGCTTATGTCATCGATACCGGCATCAACATCAATCACACCGAGTTCCAGGGGCGCGCTTCTCTAGGATACAACGCTTATCCTGGAGCTGAGTTCGTTGATGCCAACGGCCATGGAACGCACTGCGCGGGAACTATCGCTGGACGAGAGTACGGCGTAGCCAAGAGAGCCAACTTGGTTGCAGTCAAGGTGTTTCACACAGGCAGTGTAAGTTTTCACGTCCCCTTCTAAGAGTTCTATTGACACTTGACAGTCTCGAACCGATATCGTCCTCGATGGGTACAATTGGGCTGTGACCAACATTACTAACACACCCGGCCGCAAAGATCAATCCGTCATCTCCATGTCTCTCGGCGGTGGTCGTTCTGACGCCTTCAACGCTGCTGTAGAAGCCGCACACCGCGCTGGCGTTCTCACTGTCGTAGCAGCTGGCAACGATGGTAAAGACGTGAAAGACTACTCACCAGCATCCGCCCCCAATGCCACTACTGTGGGAGCCATCGACATAGACAACAAGAGAGCCAGTTTCTCCAACTATGGGGACCTTGTGGATCTGTTCGCGCCGGGCGTGAACATCAAGAGTGCTTGGTATAATAGCAATACTGCGACTAACACCATTAGTGGAACGAGCATGGCTTGTCCTCATGTTGCTGGCCTGGCTCTATATCTGAGGGCCAAAGAGGGATTGGCTTCGCCTGAGAGTGTGGCGCGCAGACTTAAGGACTTGGCGACGACTGGAGTTGTTCAGGATGCTGGAGCTGGAAGTCCTAACTTGTTGGCTTATAACGGGGCTCAGGTTGCTTAGATTCTGGCGGAGGGTATTTAGGATTGGGGGTTTCAGATAGTGATAGATATAAACAGTGATGGAGTATAACAGGACGTTCGTTTTATTTCTTAGATACATTCGTTCAAATACAGCATATTGCTAGATTTAAGTCCCATCCCTGTTTTAGAGCATGAGCACAGCATATGCTAAATCCAGCAGCAAGTGTTTTACAACATAATAACATACAGTCAGATGTACAATGCTAGTAGAGACTAGGGATCGGATGGAGATAGTCTTGTAATATTGTTTGCCTTCGGGATTATCTAAGTTATCATAAATAAAAAATATTCATTTACCATAACTTTTATCATTGTCATTCCAAGTTAAATGGTTGGTTTCAGCCTAACTTCAGGGTAGGTAGATATTTTGACTATCAACATAAACACCACACTATATACCTCTATGGATGAATAGGCTATTAACATTCTCTGGATATACTCTATAAGAGGTGAGATATTAAATCCTCTGATTATGAGCCTATGTCATTGGTCGGGACACTGTAAGCCACACAGAAACAAATGAGGGTGTCTACATCGATGGTGCGAGGACAGAAAACGTGGCAGGGCAGGGTTGGGACGATGAAACAGGAAATGAGGAGGCCCGTGATGAGATAGCCGGTTCCGGGGGGATCTGTGCCGTCTATAGACTCGCAGGATGAATGTCACCCAAGGAGACAAATTGATGAGCCTGTGTAACCGTGTCATCATCAGCATTGCATGACCCCAGTGCAAGAAAACCAACCCTTTCTAACGATGGAGGGAGTTTGCTGTGGTCATGCTGCAGCAGTAAATTACAACCAGATCCTCCTCCTGTTCACGGCATTGCCCCTTTTCCTAATTCGATTCGAGGCCTGCTTCTCCACATAAACCTAACACATGCGTATTGGGGTGATATGCACATGGTCGCTACTAGCAAACAATAATAAAGAGGAAATGCAATAGCATACCTAGACAGAATTAACAGCAAGTTCAAATAAAGTATATCAAGCCCTACGAAGAACAGACGCTTCTGCAAGCCCAAATGCTACCCACCATCTCACTCAGCTTCGGCTCAGTTTCAACCGCTACAGCCGCCACAAACAAATCTCCCGGTGTCGCGTGCGTTTGAACCTGGGCTTATCTCGGTATAGTCTTTCAGGTGCCCGCTGATTCCATTATTGCCGCTAACCGCTGGACGTCCTGCCTGTGAGCGAGCCTGTGCACTGCATGCCCGCCGCTTGTGACTGAGGTGTGCCCGTGCTTTCTGAATCAATCACTCCAACTCAGCATCTCTATGTTTAGAACCTGACATCATTTGCATCAGGCATTGAACTGTTTGAATCCATTCTCTCTCAGACTGCTATTCATAACATTTGCCCTTTTTTAGGCCATTATATTCTTGTGTTTTACCTAGTCCTATATCTTGGCGACGAGTGAATGCGACGCGACTTACGTACTCTTCTTTGCTATCTATTGCTTGTTTTCTCGACTTGCCACAATCAAGGCACATTGTTTGATTAGACATTCTGGGAATGTCACAGTCTTACCTCTGACATCTATCTGCCTCTCTTTATTCATATCATCGGCTCTACTGTCCAGTACCCCTCGAGACTTTTGCTTGTTGGGTTCAGTGGTCAAGTGCAACTGCAACTGCAACTGCTGAAACAAACAAACTCACCCTCCGCCGCTGACCCGCCTATGTCTGCCTGACTCAACTCAACTGATTACATGATCCATTTCGACTCCTCCACCACAATTCGGCCTTGACCATTTCCCCTCCGCCAAACGCTGGTCTTGCGAAAGCGACAGCGATAGCGACGCCGACTCCCTCTTCACCATGTTTTGGAGATTTGGCGGTTACGCCAACATCTCCACCATCGACACAATCCTTGATAAGCCCGATTTTACTCTCGAGGAGCTGCTCGACGAGAGCGACTTGATCCAGGAGCTCAAGCAACACAACTCAAAACTCATCGAATACCTGCGCAGCGACAATGTCCTAGACAACCTCCTCGAATATGTAGTCGCTCCCAAGCTCGAGACCGTCGAGTCACCCGACGAGCCCACAGACCAAGAGGCAAAGGCCAAGAACCGCCTGCTCTCCTTCTCGCGACCGCGCGCATCCTCCCGCGCCACCGACCCGGGCAACGACGATGACGAAGAGCAGGAGAAGAAGCGCAATCGCTACGCCTTTGTAGCTTGCGAGATTCTCAGCTCTGATACCTGGTCAATCTACGAGGCTTTGGCTGAGAATCGACAATTGATTCGCGATTTTTGGAACTTCTTGTCCCGCCCTGCCCCGCTCGATCCCCTCCAGGCGAGCTACTTCACAAAAGTCAATGAGTCCTTGTTCGAGAAGAAGACTGAGGACATGATGGAGCTTTTGACAACTCTTCCTGATGCTGTACCTAATTTACTCAAGCATGTCGAGTGTCCTATGGTCATGGACCTGTTGCTCAAAATCATTGCCCTCGACCGTAATGAGGGTGGCCAGGGTGTGGTCGAGGTATGCGAAATCTCCCCACTAATGTGTATGCACCTAACCTAACATCATATTTAGTGGTTGTACTCCAAAGACATCATCCCGAGCCTCCTCTCCTGCCTCAGCCCTGAGAACAACTGGGTCGTCCAGACTGCCGCTGGTGACTTTATTAAGGCTATCATTACCATCTCCGCCAACGCCTCCCAGAACGAGCAACAATGCATCGGCCCCAACGAACTCACCCGGCAGTTGGTCTCCAAGCCATGCATCGAGCAGCTCATTGGTTACATGCTTGGCGGAGGAAACCCTCTGACTGTTGGTGTTGGTATCATCATCGAAGTCATTCGAAAGAACAACTCCGACTATGATCCCGATATGGGCACCGAGGCGAGCGCTGCCCCCTCCAGCCGTGATCCCATCTACTTGGGCACCCTCCTCCGTCTCTTCGCTGAGAACGTCCCCAAGTTCATGAACCTGATTATGGACGTCCCGTCTAAGAAGGAAAAGATCGACTCGACCTTTGGTGTCAAGCTCGAGCCTCTTGGCTTTGACCGCTTTAAGACATGTGAGCTCATGGCCGAGTTGTTGCACTGCAGTAACATGGGTTTGTTGAACGAACCGGGTTCTGAGGAACTCACTGCTCAGCGTGATATCGAGCGACAACGTCTCCGTCAGGAGGGCAAGCTGGGCCCGATTAAGGAGGAGGACCACTCTGCCGACGACTTGACCATGCGAGCCCCTGCTCCTCCCGAGGAGAAGAGACGTCTCGAGGTGACCAACGCCGATGACGACGGATTCGAAGAGGTTGAGCCTAGTAAGGAGATGAGTGAGGATACTTCTCATGAGTTTGTGAAGGCTGATATTCCAGGCACTTCATCAACTTCGCTCTCTGGTAAGGATGAGGACGATTTTGTTGATGAACCACTTAGCCCCCTTCAAGTAGGCGACAAGGTAAACGAAACACGATTTGATGAGCCGGATCTTATAGTTGCACCTTTGTCACCGACAAAAGCCAAGCCTGCTGAGCCCGTGGTTACCAAGGCTGATTCAGCTGAGAAGCCTGAATCCAAGGAAACCAGCAGCGAAAAGACTGAGGAACCAAAGGCCGAGCCAAAGCCTGAGACTGCTACGCAAGAAGGTGCTTCCAAGGAGGACACTTCTGACTCGTCTGCTATCTTGACTCCTGCGCCTTCCGAGCCCGAGTCCAAGGATACTGATCTCTCAGCCAAGGTCGAGGAGCAGCCCCGCGGTCTCTCCCCTCTGCCCGAGGATACACCGGCACCTCTCTTCTCTGCTCCACCCGCACCTGAATCTGGAGCTGACCGCCCACCGCAGGCGGCTGAGAAGGCAGCTGCTGATGCCAAACCCGCGACCGAAGAGGCTTCAACTTTGGAGACAAAGGCAGAGGAGATTAAGGAGATCAGGTCTACAGAAGAGCAGCCTACTGTGCAGGCCCCCGAGGCCCCCGAGGAGCCCGTTGTTGGAGACTTCCTCAAGCTCCAATTTGTTGAGTATCGTGTTGTTCCAACCATTCTTGTAAGTCGACCATGCTATGTATGGATAGGATATTTTCTAACACCAGCAGAACTTCTTCTTCGCCTACCCCTGGAACAACTTCTTGCACAATGTTGTCTACGATATTGTGCAGCAAGTATTCAACGGCCCCATGGACCGCAGCTACAACCCTACTTTGGCCGTTTCGCTTTTCGAAGCTGCCGACATCACCAGTGCCATCATCAACGGCCAAAAGGCCAGCGACGAGTCCCAGGCCAAGACCAAGACCCGCATGGGTTACATGGGACACCTTACTCTTATCGCTGAAGAGGTTGTCAAGTTCACTGAACGACACCCTCCGGAGCTTCTCTCGGAGACGGTTCTTGACCGGGTCATGAGCCAGGAATGGATCAGCTACGTTGAGGGTTCACTTGCCGAGACGCGCGAGCGAGACAATGCCATCCTTGGTGGCGTACGACCAGAGGTCGCTATGGGCAACCGATCAATGGGCGGCAGTGGACTTGCGGGCGTCGGCCTATCTGGACTGAGCGGAGGCTCCGGTGGCGGCGCTTCCAGCGCACTTGCTGAGGCTGGCCTGAACGGTGGAATTGAGCTCAACCAAGACAGTGGAAATGGCATTGGGCCTTTCACTATCAGTGCTGGAACATTAATGTCCGGCTTTGGTAGCAGTAGCGACGAAGAGGACGAAGATGGTGATGGAGACGAGGAGGATGTCAATTCTGAGGTGAGTGGTTCCGCTGAAGCTGAAGATGATGGCTCGGATCATGGCATACCTGGATTCCCTGGCGTAACACAAACTCTCGATGATGTGATCATGCGCTCTCCAGAGCCTTTCAGAGGGGATTTTCCGGATCTGGGACATTTGCAGGACGTCACAAAGGGCTCTCCCATGGACTTGGACGAACCCGAAGCCCCGCTTCAGGGTTTGTCTCAAGATGAAGAGCAACAGCATGCGGAGCAGGTTGAGGATGTGTCAAAACCAGCAGGCAACCCTTAGGAGGGCTCATCCTACTGGGGAAGACTCGATCGTCCCCGAACACGACGAGAGAGGCGAGATTGGCAGAGTCCTGAGCCGCAACTGATCCGGGACCTTGAGATCTTCGAGTATATCGAGTATATCGAAGATCCGGAGCCCGTGAGGCTGCTGAGAAAGAGGAGGTCTTGAGACATTAATACCAGGCGTTGTGGGATAGAATGGGCGGACAGATGGCAAGGCAGGATTATCATGTAAGGGTCCGGAACATGGCCCGAGTTTGGGATCTGTAAAGTTACAATTGACAAGGGACACAAGAGTTAGGAGTGTATGCTGCATATGAAGGAACGAAATGGAATGGGGGTCAAGCTTCGATGCCAGAGTTTCCACTGGACGCCTATCCCGCTACCGACTCATCTCATCATCACATCACATCACATCTCCTAATGTCAACTGATCATCTCACTCATGGACGCCTCGTACTGACGAGACATTTCTAGTTTCGAGCTTACACGGACCCCTTGAACAACTCGGGGTCAATGGAGCCTCCCTCGATCCCCCCACCGCCTCCACCTCCGCCGCCGCTAAACATCCCTCCTTCTAGGGCGAGACTTCAATTGGCGGCACGATTGGCGATGCATCAGAAGAACAATCAAGCACAATCATCTGGCAATCTAAGTAACGACGATGACGATGACGAGAACCCTACAGACCCCTTTGCCGACACGGAAGAGGACTTTGACGATGATGATCAACCTCAAGGAGATGGAAGGGGTGCATGGTGGAGAGATGTGGTGAGGGATCGTGGAGGCAAGCCGGATGGAAACGAATCTGATGATGAGCGTGATGATGACGATGATGACGAGTTTGGTGATTTTGCTATGCCTGAAAATGACGGAACCGGCGAAAGTCACAACGTTCTACGGCCTCAACCTGTGAATCCCGCCAAAGAGGGCTCGACCAGGGGCCTTAGCGGTCTATGGCCCTTTGGACTTTCCAAGGCAGAAAAGGAAAAGGAAGGAAACAGGCAAACGGCAGAAGATGAGGCAGCGGGTAAGGACGATGAGATCAAGGCTGTGGAAGTCAAGGAGGCGAAACGTAGGACGAGCATTGAGGATCCCGATGATGATGAGGTGGTTGTTTGATACCAGGGGTGATAATGGGTGTACGATATATATGGGTACGATATGGTTATGTGTACGTAGAATTGCATTAAGACAGTTGGCTTCGATACGTGAATCATGGCATGTAGTCCCTTGCATACAATGCATAGTAGGCAGGTCTCAGTCCAGCTCTGGATCTAGACTCGCTGTCTAGGCAGGTGGATGCTTTATATATATTAGGAAGACTCTACGGAGTAAGATAAGTCAATATCTACTAAGGAATACCTGACCTTTGGGTGAATTTAGGTAACTTTAGGCAGTCCTTAGGTTATGTGCTTAAGAAGTATGTAGGCTATTTTCTAACCTGTCTGTAGAGGTGTTGAAATTCCCGGTTTTTTTGCGACTTACCTGCCACGAGAATGCTTCCAACCAGATGCTCCACGTTGGCACGTCTGTCTTAGCTCAGGAGGAGTCGATCCCAGTCGATCCCCTGAGTCGTAGGTGAACGTCGTAGCGCCCAGACATGACCGTGTGAGCACTAAGAAAAGACTAATCTCGGTTGGAGCCTTATCTCGCTTGTTACCGAGCCGAGGACTCCCGTGTTTCCGGGTAGGGATGTGACCTTGGCTGAAGAAAGGCTTTGTTTGTGGGCAGTCATGTTTATTATTTCTTTATTCTGAAACAAAAAGATTGTGGGGAGCCTGAAGGATTGAATGTGCAGAGCATAGGTATAGAGAAATTGTTAGGATGGGAGTGAACAGGAGAGTTTTTTTTTTTTTTAGCTAGGGCCGATCAAAGCTAAAAGCAGAACGTAATCTCGGTAAGTGGACTGTGCCTTTTGAGCTAAACGCCTGCAGGTCTGACTAAAGTCCTTTTTTCTTCTCTGGGCTATCTAATCTACAAAGTACGAAGGATAGATATTACTCGGACTCCTTAACTAGCTGTTTGTGTTTCTTGGATTGCTAAGAACATGGATCTGGTAATAATACATGCAAGTAAGGCGTCGCTTAAATGTATCAGGTAAGAGTGTAAGACGCGCTTATGGGTACAGACGCGTAGATGAGGCGGGCGGTTGATGGAGTGCGAAAGGGGGAAAGCCCGGAGTTTGGTGTTGATGAGTGGTGGACTGGTAGGTTAAAGTTGGGGGCCAAGCGTTTGATGCGTTGCTGTCGCAATATGACGAAGTTAAGTTTGGAGATGCTTGGGGGCTGTGAGGGTATGAGCCTTGGAGGTGCTATTTGTGTCTTAACGTTTGATGTTTGATGGAAGTATCGGCAATCATAACATGGCAGTGATGATCATCAATGAGGATCAGCATTGTACAATCAATTAACTGTTGAATTGAAAGAAACAATACAATTGAAACAATATTTCTCGTTTCAAACTACAATCTCGATCATTTTCAAAGCCAAGAAAAAGGAAGACATGCGCATTTAGAGGGCACGTCATGCTTTGGTGATGGAGGATTGAACGCGCTCTCAATTCGCTCCTGATCGACCTCTACTTCTGTCACGGGTACATGGTGCCTCTCTACGGCCAGGGCATTTCTGGGGTACCCCATACAGCAGTCGCTAGCAATTGGTTGTCTGACAGACTAACAATACCTGCTGGGCTATGCTAGAATACAGGATTCAAGATTTGAGAATAGTAGCTGAGGATGGGGGAGCATGTCATCAATTGATGGATGCGCTGTTAAAAGGATGTATGTTGGCTGTTTTGCTCGGAGAATAGATAGAATTTGGGTAGAAATAGCTTCAACACAACTGCCGATGTGCTCAGACTGTTGCTCAGGCGTACAGATACGATACCGCCATTAACGTCAAACAGCAATCACATAGTTAATCACAATGGCCCAGAGACCAACTCTTCCAAAACTCATAACTAACCTTTCCGACCCTCCCGATCATGACCATCTCATCCACGCCATCGCCTCAACCCTCTCCATATCTGAGAACGACATTCTTCTCTTCGACTCCTTCACAGAACTCGGCGGCGATGAAGAAACAGCTGAACTAGTCCGCCAGGCCTGTCGAAGCAAGGGACTCCATGTCAGCGGCCACGACATCATGGCCTGTCCTACATTAGCCGAGCTTCAGACGCGAGTAACGCCCTCGCATCTTAGCACTGACTCGGTATTAGAGGAGTCGTCCTCTTCTGACGGCGACTGTAGGGCTGCAGGGGCTGCTAGCTGCTGGCCTGTGGACCCTAATTTGGAGAGCTTACTACTGTCATTTCCCAGCGTCAGCGCCCTCTGCTTGGTCACGCCTAGGGCAGGCCCGTTCGACGGACAGCTGGTCGCTCTTATTAAGATCAACTCTTTCTCTACGGACGATCCTACGGACAATAACTCTGACTTTGTCAAGCAAGAGATTTCTCTCCTTCGCATGGCGGTGCAAGAATGTGCTCACCCTCCTCAGATCTGGATTCCTCTCGACACTGACAACACCGACAACAAGCGGCAATTGCAAACATGGGTGCAGAACATGGACGAGAGCACCTACAAGGAGGTTATGAAGCTTCAAATTCCTGCGCGTCGGCGCATCACCCGACAGAAAACGCCAGTAAAGATGTCCAATGACAAGACAGAGGTGTTTCCTCTGTCGGCGATGCAGCAGCTTTATTTCCAGGGCTTGACGGCGGATGAGTGTCGATTTACGCAGAGTCTTATGATTAACGTGAAAGGCGCTGCGGAACCGTCTGATGTCGACGCTGCGATTGAGGCCATTGTTGCGAGACATGATATGCTGAGAGCGCGGTTCACGTCGATTCAACAGGAGTGGGTGCAGTGCATTCATCCGATGGCATCAAATTCTTACAGTCTTGTCCATCACGTCGACGTTCCTGAGCATGAGATACCAAGTCTAGTCAGCGATGTTGAGGATGAGATTGATCCGATTGATGGGCCTGTTTTTGCGGCCATATATGTTCATAACCAGGACAGACAGATGCTATATCTTGTGGCGCACCAACTCGTCGTCGATTCTCTTTCATGGCGGATTATTCTCAGCGACTTGGAGGAGTTACTTCAAAAAGGCACTCTGCTCTCCGAGGGATCAGTGTCGTTCTCGCGCTGGATCGACTACCAAAGTCACGAGATGGAACAGAGATTATTTGCGCCTGCACTTCCATTCGACGTCTTCTCAGCCAACCTCGAGTACTGGGACCTGGATCAGGAATCGAATACCTACGGAAATTCAGAGCGCTTGTCTTTTCACCTCACGGCAGAACAGGCCTATTCTCTAGAACAGTCATCAGCCCAGGTCTTGAGAACAGACGTCGCTGATGTTCTTCTCGCTGCGATGCTGCTTTCCTTCTGCCAGGTCTTTCCGGATAGGCTTCTTCCAACGCTGTGGAAGCAGGAGAATGGACGAGATGCTGCTCAAGGAGAGTTCAACATCTTGGAGACAGTTGGATGGTTTGCGTCTCTATGTCCGATTGGTGTCGCAATGGATGCGACGACGGATTTGATCGAAGTTATCACGCTAATCAAGGACACGAGGAGGAGCATTCCCCGAGCGGGTGTTCCGTTCTTCACTTCCGAGTTTTCTACATCTGAAGGCGCAGCTACGAATATCCCTCTCGAAATTACCTTTAGCTTGATAGACACAGCCAAACAACTCCAACGAAAGAACGGATTGCTTGAGCCTATCGCAGTACCTGGCCAAACAGCCTGTTTCAGAACTAACATGGACCCTGATATGGGAAGAATCGCCCTGTTCGAAGTATCAGCCATGATGGACAACTCTGGAGCCCAGATCGACATTGTATTCAACAAAATATGCAAATTCCAGGACAAGATTCAGACATGGATCCAAGTCTTTGAGTTTCAAGTCCTCGAAGCCATTACGAAGCTCCAAACTCACGAACCTCAACTTACGCTATCCGATATTCCCCTGATTCAGTCATCATACCAAGCTCTGGAGCGCCTGTCATCAGACCGCCGCATCAGCATAAAAGACATCGAGACAATCAACCCCATCACACCGGCTCAGCAAGAAATCCTCATTGCACAATCTCAAAACATCGAAGCCTTCCACGTCCACGTCTCTTACGAACTCACTGGCTTAAACCATGTCATCGACGTAACTCGTCTTTGCGAAGCATGGGAAGTCATGGTGGCTAACACTCCAGCTCTGCGGAGTATTTTTATCGATGCTGTTTCTCGTGAGGGGCTGTTTGATCAGGTTGTGCTGAAGAAGATTTCACCGAATATTCTGTTCATTGAGACGATGGATCCTCGTGAGGCTATTACGACGTTGCCGATGTTGAATATGTCGTTTGGTGAGCCGAGACATCGACTTTCCGTGTGTTATAATCCTGAGAGGATGATGGTGAGACTTGATGTCAGCCAGGCACTCTGCGATGTACGTCCCCTTGTTCAACCTGTCAGGTGAATGCTAACAATCCCAGTTACCGAGTCTCCATCTCCTGATAACAGAACTCAGCCGCGTCTACTCTGGCCAAGATCCTCAGCGCAACTTATCTCTTCACAACACATATCTCCACCAAATCGCCTCCATCGACACAGCCTACAGTCTCGAAGTTTGGAAAACAGGTCTCCATAACGCAAGACCTTGCATCTTCCCACCTCTTTCAACATCAGCCAAGGATACTTTCCACAATGTTCCTTTCGACCTGGATATCCCGCAGATGCAAATGCTTATGTTCTGCCAGTACAATCACGTCGAGATGCCTGCTGTGCTTCAACTCGCCTGGGCGCTTGTACTCCGTGCGTTTGTGGGCATGGATGCTGTTGCGTTTGGATATCAGTTCAACGCGCGTGACGAACAACTTCTCTGCGGCATTGACGAGCTTGTAGGGAGTTTTGCTACGGTTTTGCCATGCTGGGTTGAACTACCTGCTACGCGGTCATTGAAAGAGTGTCTCCCTTCTGTAGGAGAAGCGTTCGCTAATGCTGAGAAACATGATAACATTACCATGGCTGAGGTTCAGCATGCTTTGGGTCTGAAAGAGAAGAGGCTGTTCAACACTTGTCTTTACTTGGACGAATCAGGGCAACAAGAAGCTGGCGATGAGTTGATACCCACGCTTATGACTTGTGGACGAAAAACGGATTCTGATTTATCGCTTACGCTTATGTTCATCAACGAACGTCTTCACGTTAACTTCACATCACGATATCTCTCACCCCCTCAGATCCAAAGCGTTATGAACAGCTTTCAATCCGCACTAACACACATCCTCACACATCCTGAAAGGTCCGTCGCGGAAACAGATCTCCTTACAGATGGTGACTACGCACAACTCGTCGTGCACGACTGGGAATTTACACAGCAATCTCAAAAAGTCTCGGCATGTCTGCACGATGTGATTCTACAGCACAGTCTTCTCCGCCCCGATGCACCGGCTGTTTGTTCCTGGGACGGAGATATCACATACGTACAGCTCGCGACGCTCGTTTCAAGACTCAAGACATATCTTGTTAATCTCGGCGTTGGACCTGGTACTGTCGTCCCTGTTGTCTTGGAGAAGAACCACTGGGCGCCTGTCATCATGCTTGCTGTTCTACAAGCCGGTGCGAGTTTTGCAGCACTTGATTGTCAGGACCCAAGTACTGTCAAATCAACCATCGACTATCTCAACCCGCACATCGTTCTCGCTACTGAGACAGCTTGGAAGGACCTGAGCACACTGGCTATTAACCTCATCATCATCAACGATACCTTCTTTGCTATGTTAACGCCTTACCTCTCAACCCTCGGCCGAGACCCTTGTCCTGATAATGCAGCATGTATCTTCGTCACACCCAAGAAATCGAGGAGTATCTTCTTCACACACGCCTCTCTCCTCTCCGCCTTCTTCAGTCAGGCACAAGCTCTCAAGCTCAACAGCGAAAGCAGAGTTCTTCAACTCTCCGCTTTCAACGTTGATATCTCTCTTGTTGAAATTCTGGGCACTTTGGTTCACGGTGGTTGTGTCTGTATGCCATCTCCCGAGGAACGCGTCCATAATATTGCCGGCGCAATGGCACGTATGGACGTATCATGGTCCTACATGACCAGTGTTATCGCGAGAAACATTCATCCTGATTCTGTGCCCAGTTTGAGAACGTTGTGCTTCCGCACAAGAAAACTTGATCCTGATACATACATGCCGTGGCTTGAGGACCATGACATTCTTCTTGCATACGGCGCTCCAGATATTTGCCCTCTTGGTATTTCTGTTACTGAAGTATCAAAGGATAACAGCCTGGACGTTATTACACCCCCGGTAACAGGCCGTTTCTGGGTTCTCAACTCTGATAATCCTAAGAAACTCATGCCTGTAGGCGCAATTGGAGAACTCGCCATTGACAGTCCCCTCGTCACGCCTCATCGCTTTGCTCTGGACAAACCACTCGTTGCTCCTGATCCTACCTTCGAGAGTGATCGACCAAGAGCTCGATATCTCAAGACTGGCCATCGAGTCCGATATCTCAACGATGGAAACGTTCAGTTCATATCCAGCGTTCGCGATGAAGTCAGAGTTGGTGGATTGATGGTCGATGTAGCACAGGTCGAGCAACTCATGCGTCGCTGTCTGGGCCAGGGTATCGACGTAGTAGTTGACTCTGTAACAACACGCGACTCAGGACCTCTCCTCGCTGCATTTCTTCAATTTGGTCATAACATGCAACCCCATGAAAATCTTCGCGATCTAAGCCCCGACACTAGAGAGCGAGCATATGTCGCCAAGAAGACGTTCGAAGCGTCCCTCGAGAACCCAACTTCTGACATGCCCCGTCTTGCACGACACTCGGTCCCGGCCGTCTTCATCCCAGTGAGGGCATTCCCCATGTCGACTTCTCTCAAAGTCAACCGTCGCAAACTTCAACGCATGGTCGCCAATCTCTCGTGTCACGATGTTCTACTCATGTCGCATGTTCCTAACCCAGGTGAGATTCAGCGCACAATCTTATCACAGAAACCTCTCCCTTTGACAGGTCCTGAAGAAGCAATGCGAGAGATGTGGGCGGATGTCATTGGAATTTCTGTCTCTGCCATCAAAGGATCCAGCAGTTTTTCTTCGGTCGGTGGAAACAAGTACCTCGCTACTCAGCTCGTCATTGCATGTCGCAAAGGTGGTCTTTACGTCTCACTCACGGATCTTCTCAGCGAAGCAACTCTTACAGAAATATGTCGCGCTGCAGAGACGTCAAACCCAAAGGTCTCCAATAAACCAGCGAGGAGACAGGTTGCTAAGAAGATCGATACCAAATTCGCCAAAGAAGTCATCGCACCACAACTGCAATGCTCATCCCCAGACGTCCTCGACTTTACAGAAGCTTCCTCGCAGCAAGTCCGAGGCCTTGAGCTAGGCATGTTCCCAACTCGTGCGGATATCATCTGTCTCGCGTTGCGATTCAATGGTCCTATCGATGCCACTCGTCTCGAAGCAGCGTGCAAAGCTCTCGGAGACATGCACGCCATTCTCAACGTAGCCTTCGTATCATACCAACATCGCGTTTATCAAGTTCACTGCGCCTCCTTCAAACCTCCCTTCTCAACCATCCCTTGCACCACAAGCTCTCTCCACGAATCTTCGCAGGCTCTTATAAGCGAGCATCAATGTCTCCCCTTCGATCCGAAAACACCAGTCACAAGCTTCACATTCCTCGACGCCGAACAACAGGGTTGTTTGGTAATCCGTTTAAGCAAATCTCAAATCGACGACGTATCTGCTCATCTTCTTATTCACGAACTCGCATCTCTTTACGAAGGCGATGACACGCATGATGTTCCTCGCTCCTCATATCTCGACTACACACGTGCTTCACGAGTATCTCGTCAGCAGGGCCTCGAGTATTGGAATTGCCAACTCGAGAAGGCAAAGATGACAAAGATCATCGCTCATGTTCGCCCTGTTCCTCCAGCTTCAGTCTCAGAAATCAGAACTCTCAAACATACAACCTCCCTGGGTCATCTCTCCCCCTATGGTATGACACCAGATGCAGCTCTCAAAGCAGCTTGGGCAATTGTCCTCGCTACACTCTCAGCTTCCCACGACGTTCTCTTTGGCGAAGTCATTCACACCGCAAGCCCCGATATCGTCGGCCCCATGACAAACACCATCCCCGTCCGCGTGCAATTCCCCTCGAGCCACAGCACGCCCCTTGATCTTATGAACTGTATCCAGCTTCAGCGTCAATCACACGCTCGTTACGAGACATTCGGATTTAACGAGCTTGTGAACGAGTGCACGAATTGGCGTGCCTGTACGGAATTCAGTACTGTTGTGCAGCATCATGTTCCTGGACCGCAGGATGGCACGTCGACGATGAATATCGATGGTGCGACGTTTACGTATCGAATGGTTGAAGCGTGGACGAGAGATTTTCCTGATCTTTTTGTCCGGTCTAGTCTTGAAGCCAACGACCGGGTTGTTCTCGAGATCAAGTACCCTGAGGAGCGACTCGCCAACTCTTTCGTTCAATCCGTTCTCAGCCTCCTTGTCGCAGCTTGGGAGACAGTTACTCACCATGATACAATCCACCAGCCCATGGTGCACTCCTCAGACGAAATCTCCCGTTCAGAGCGTCAAATTCCTTTCCCTGGGAATCAACCCCCTCCAAGTCCCCCTCTCGAATCCCTCGATGCTTCTCAACGAAGAGGTATTCAAGAATCTATCGTCGCAGCGTGGAACAAAGTCATCCAACCCTCTGCCGCTGGAGTTCCGAAGGAGAAAATACCCACTACAGCATTCTACACCATCTCCAAATCCATTCTTCCCGCATACGCTCTCACAGCTGAACTCAACAAGCTCCTCTCTGTGACAGTCACGCTAGACGACGTCCTCGCTCACCCAAACATGCACACTCAACTTGAGCTCGTGGCACGTCTTCTCCCGCCTGATTCAAACGCCATAACTTCCCTCTTACGACCTAAATCAAAGGGCGGTCCTGAACGCTCCACGACCACGGCATTGCGCAATGGATTACGAAGTCTGAAGAATAGGAAGAGTACGCTTAGTCTCAAGAGCAGCTGGATCAAGAGCAAACAACGGCCATCAACAGCACACTCAGAGAATCCTTCTATTCCGGACACAGTCTCCGAATCACCAATTACACACTCCCCCATTCCAACAATTGTCATCCCAGAACTCGACTCATACACACCCACTAGTCAAACCAGCCCCAATTCCCCCATGTATGAGCTCGACGGCGGTCCCGTTCTTGGCGATCGACGCAGCAGCGGAGGATCATCGTGCAGAACAGCTGAGGAGGGAAGTCTGATGAGTCCTCTGAGCCCAGTGAGTCCAGGGCCCATGGATAAACGAAGGGTGTCGACATGGGGAAGTATGTTTGAGTTGCCGAGGAGAGGACTCTCACCGTTTGGAAACAAGCCGAGATGATGCACGCACATGTACTGTGATTTTCCTATGTTACGTTGTGATATATGCCTTTTTGCACTGATGGATGATGATATCATGGCTCTTTTTCATAATCTGGCAATTAGATAATAATGACCAAGGATACCCAATGAACCATCTTGACTCTGCATGTGACTCCTCATTCCTTGATGCCTTGAATAGGTCGCATCAAGTATAAACCCGGCAAAACGTCCAATATCACGCCAGACAACTCCCAATACATTAATTATATCACAATACCGACACAACTTTGCAGAATGATCTGTCGTTGACACTATAACATCTTGGTTTTATACAATACATGTCCCAACCGACAATCTCTATGCCAATGCAACCGGGGTATATAAGATTTCCAGGTAATTCAAAAATGTCCCAATACAAAAAAGCACGCTCAAAACACCATATACATTGCGCCAAATCATCTCATCATGATGCCCCCAGTTGAGGCGGCTAGTGGAACTCTCCCACTCGAGGGCCGAAGTAGTCGTTGCCCTCCAGAGGTTGAAGAGGACAAGCGTCGTCCTCACATCCCGTGTTGCCAATTGTGTTGCCCCACCAGTTGAATTCGGTGCCTTCAAGCTGGAGAGAGAAGAAGATGATGATGCCCGCAATGGCGATGCCGCAGGACCAAGCTGCAGAGAGCACAAAGTTGTACTGCAATTGTTAGTATTGGTCAGTTTGATGGGTTATGCGAGGGTGACTTACTTTAGACCACAAGCCAAGGTAGCGCGACTTGAGATATATCCAGGAAAAGTATGCAATAGGGACAGAGGGCCAGACATAAGACATGTTGTAAGGAGCCCAAACAATGCCTCCATACATGATAGCCACGGGGTGGATTTGTCTTGTCCAGGTCCAGTTGGGGAACCTCTTGTTGATGAGCCAGACAGCCAGCACGACCACTACACCCAGAGGGAAGCCGACCAAGACCTCAGTGTAGAGACCGTTCTTTCCGAAAATCTTGCTGGGTCCGACTGTACCCCAGAGAACTGAAGCAGTGAAGAAAGTGTTGACGCTGGGACAAGACATCTTCCATTTGGCATCCTCTGTACAGACGCCAGGGATCTGTGTCATCTGGAAGTTGAGAACACCAACGCAGACAAAGGTGCTGATGAAGGTAGCAATGATCTGGGCAAAGAATGTATGTCGAGGAGGAATCTTGACGTAATGGGCAAGCTTGAGATCGTTGGAGAACATGACAGCGTGAGCGCATGTGACGTAGCCAAAAGACTTGAAGTAGTTCATGGCCAGGGCATTGCCTTCCACGAAGGAACCTCCAATGAACTCAGCAAGAACTGTCAGAGTAACCTCGATACCAGTCATGGCCTTGATGATGCCAACGGGGATAACAAAGACCAGGCAAAGCGCAAGACCGTAGAAGATCACGCCAGGCGAAGTATGAGTGTCCCAGCCAGCGATACCCGAAATACCAAAGGCCATGGCGCAAACGAGGCACACCATGTACCACCATTCGGGAACCTCACGGTAAGCCTTCATGAGGCGAGTGTGCACATCAAGGTCATGAACCTCCTCGGGGCGCTTCGACTTTCTCCTCATGCTGTTGAAAAGACCCTTGAAGCCAGTAACAATCTCGCGTCTATGGAAAAGAAGGGCATATGTGAGGGTCGAAGTGTAGATGCCAAAGAAGAAGATGTAAATAACAACGTTTCCAGCGCCCAGGAATGGAGGTGAGTAGTCGGCATATTTCTTGGCATCGAAGAGACCTCGTTTGTTGACAGCCCTAGTGACGTTGTACAGCTCACCCCAGCGATCGTAGACACGGTTAGTGTTGATGGGGAGGTATCCAGTGTTGTAAACGTTAGAATACCAGAGACCAAGAACCACCCACATTGAGATGAAAGCGCCAATGAATCGATTGAAGGTACTGAAGAAGGGAACCATGAGTGGATCGGCAGAGTCCCACAGGAGGACGTTCCAATCCCAGGTTGGGAATGGGTTGATGCCAAGACCGTTGTTGAAACCGGTGATGGTGTTGAGGTCGCGATTGTAAGGGTCAATCCAGGACATCCAGCTGAAGTTAGAGAGCGAGGTCCAGATGTAATTGGGAAACCAAAACCAAACAAACATAGCACCAAACATGACATAGAAGAACTTGATGCGAGAAACGCGCCAAATCTTGCCAAAGGGACCTTGTACCGCCGAGTTGTAATCAGTATGGAAAGCCGAGTTGAGCGCAATAGTAACCAAGGACGCAGGCCAAACACAGTACGAGGGATAAACAAGGAAGCGACGGCAGACACCAGCCATTCCGTAGCCGATGAAGTTGGTACTCAGCGCAATCAGAATCTGATACGCAAAGTGGGAGGCATATGGCTGGTTGAAGTACTGGGGCAGGTACTGCACCCAGATGATCAGGTTGGTATAGGGAGTGTTGTAGGCAACGTTGGCCATGATGGTGATAAGCATATGCTCCTTCTTGGAGAAGGGACCTGGGTTAAGGGAATGGCGCACTCCGAAAAGAGTGATTCCATAGTCAGGCAGCCACCTTTCAAAACCTTTACCAATGGGATATGAGAGCAGCTGGGCGACGTTGGCCATGATGCGAATGGCAGGCTGGCGAATGTCGAAGAGCTGATTGGTAAAGGCAAGGAGCATAGAAAAGACCAAACCGATTGTCCAACTTCGAATGGTTGATGAAGGGATAGAGGGATCATCTTTGTTCTCGACGACAGCACGAACTTCTGCGTAGGGACTGTTATTTGTAATAAGGGCGGCCTCAAGTTTCATCTCCTGCACCAGACCCTCATGTTTCTCGGGGTTCGAAAAGAGTTCTTCATTTTCGAGGAAAGCCTTAATCTTTTGGATGACTGTAAGCGGAAAGTTGGGGTCCTTTTCGTGAATGCGATAGACGCGAGCCATTATGTGTCGCACATCTTCGAGGGTGTACTTTGAGGCGAGTTCGCGAGCCTCAAGCAGATCGTCTTCGGTGACGTGAAGGTCCTGCTCGGTGGTTTGGAAATCGGGCATGTCATCCTGATCGTAGGAGAATGACTGTACAAGATCTATGCGTTAGTCTAATTGATCCGCAGGCAGTGAAGGTCGTATCCAAAATGAAGCAATAACGCAACGCAACGCAACGCAACGCGAACTAGAGACTCACCTCGTCATACTCGGATGATGAATCGCTAGCAACATTGTGCTGAGGCTGGGGCAGCGGCTCGAGAGGAATCTCTCGAGCCTCTCCTGTAGAAACCCTCTTTTCGTTGTCGGCCATAGCCAAAGGGCCTCGTCCAGGCAATGGATTCCTTTATTCCGCCAATCTCAATAACCGTACCAAAGTCCCTCGACCTGGGGTCGCTCTTTATGCCTCTTTAGTCGATTGCGCGAAAGGTGGAATTGACTGAGGCGATGGTGATGGTCAAGCGACAAACGTTGATGGGTGAATTCGAATCGTGTCAATCGTGTCGATGCGGACTGGGGTGTTGGTAATGGTGGTATTGAGACGATTGTAATGGTTGAGGAGGAACAAGCAAGTGAGTGACGAGATGGCGCGATGGAAACAGGCTCCGCGGTGAGTAACGACGGGGGAAGCCGGTTGTTGAGTAAGTATAGTACGTTGACCACGGGCAGAGTGAGTAGTAAAAAGCAGGTATTCCGGCGCAGGTTGCGTAGGTGGTCGGAAGAGTCGAGTCGAGTTGGGTCTAGACGAGTGGAACAAGGTACGCGTGGCGCTGCCGTCGGTAGATACAGTAGATAGCTGGATCTACTCACTCTCAGCTCAGCCGGCTGGGAGGGGGTCGCAAAAGGAAGGGAAACGAAATACCCAGTAGAGAAGAGCGAAGCGAAGCCTGCAGAATGAGAAGCCTGTTCGTGTACGAAGGAAGACGGACGCGGAGAAGGAGAGGATCGGAGTCCGGCAATGACAAGTTGGAGTCGATATGGGGAGGAAGAGCGAACAGTGAGAAGGATGCGCAAAGCAAAGCAAGGGCCCTGAATTGATTGAGTTACAGTGAGAGGTAGGGAAGTGGCGGACCTGGACCGACCAAGACAGGGCAGGTCAGGATTTTCGGTGGAGATAACGGACGAATGTGAATGGTCAGAGGAGACACGAGCTGGCGACTTGGGCTTAGGAAGAACCCCCCAAAAAAAGGCTTGGGCTCGGAACTAGGGAGCCGTAGTCCAAAAGCAAGCAACCCAACGGCAAAGACGGCAGCCAGCCCAGGCCATGAGGGACCTTTGAAGATACTTCCCATTGAATGTACCTGTATCGCATTTCAGCCGGGGAAAAGCGTTGGTATACGAGACAGATGGTGGCTGTATCGTCTCTACTCAACTCTAATCTACTTTATCTATCTATATCTACGCTTACTACTGTCTTCTGCTTGCTTGCTTGTCTTGATCTCAAAGACAGACTTGGCAATAGCTACGAATGAGGCGGCAGGAATCAGTCACTACAGTACCCCTTGGCTTCTCCATGTCTTGGCACTATCGTCAAAGTGGAATAGTCCATACAGTACAGCCACCACCACCACTAAGGCACGGAGCACACGGCCACTCCGTTGATTGATGTTAGGTCGGCCGAGAATATCCCATCCAGTATTTTGGTATATATCTCTCATCAATTGGAATGGTCTCAGTCGATGATATATATGTTTGAGTATATATATATATATATATATATATACTGGCCATATCTCTTTTTGTGTTGAAGGACACATCGTCTCGCGATAACTTCAGATGTGAGGTACGGTACGTATCTCGGAACTGACGGCACGGATACCGGCCTGTTTCGTCTCGGCGCTGTCCTCTTGCTCTTCTGCTGTTGCTGTCGTTGCAACTCACGCCGATTACCCGGCCTCAGTGATCAAGCCACCCAAGGAAATCAACATATCTTTCCACTTTGTAACAGCAACGAAACATGGTCTTTGATCCTTATTGGCCTCTTTGCATTGATCATCAACGACTTCAAAAATACACGGCTCTCGGCACAGCTCACAGAATGTTTATCAATCAACTATCAGTGCACTTATCTTGTGATTGCGTGGACCCGATGTGGGATTCAATGTGAGGTACGATGCGATGTGATGCGATGCAATGCGCATTGTACGCCCAAGCCTTTGGTAACAGCACACCAAGGCTTGTCGCAACTGCCATGGCTTGCGACAATCTTGGCGATAGTCATCCAAGACCTGGTTGTAGATCTTTTAGTATCAAACAGATCACCTCTCCGCTGAGTCATCTGGTATAGGGTAGTCAGCTCTGAACATCGAATTGGTTACTCGTGGATCTAACTCGTTTAATAACACAACAAGTCAGAAAACTAATATTAAGCTTAGTCAAAGACATTGCTCTCTACTGCTGGGAAGTATCGTGCCAGAGTTTTTATATCGTCATCGTCGCAAGTGATGATATTAGTGTTGCAATCGTGGCATCACATTATTTCTCAACAAGCATCTATAACAAAGAAGTAAAGTATTAATCTATACGATCTATATTCATTATTTAAATCCATACCCTCCTATGCCCAAGAAACCTAATTAAACCCTTATACTCTTTGAAAATACACATCCCTTCCCTCAAAGCGAGTTCAGAATGCCATTGATGTCAACAAAAGAAAGCGACTTGAGAGTCTCATACCAGAGCTTGTCGGCAAAAGCTTTACCCTCCTTAGTATACAGAAACTTGGTGTAACTAGAAAAACACCGTTAGTCTCATCATATATGCTTAGAGATCGTTGTACTCACTGGTGAATCCTCCAATCCATGATATAAGATCCATGGCTCTCCTTTCCCATAACAAGACCAGCCTGCACAAAAGTACTAGCACCCTGCTGCAAGCTTCTACCAGTTAGCCACTTGATAAGCAGCACGATGTAGCCCATCACGACACCCTGACCTCGCTGAAGTCCAGTACTCCTGACCAGACCGGGGTCAACAATGTTGACGATCACATCCTCAGCTTTGACACGCTCTGCTAGCTTGACGGCCCAGAAGTGTGAGAGAGCTTTGTGCTTAGAGTATGAAGGAGTCGGGTTTGCGCCGGCGGAGAAGAACTCTTCCTTGTCGTAGAAGTCAAGGACTTTCTCGTCGTTGGCATTGGGGAACTCTGCAAATAGAGAAGTTCCTGAGCTGACAATGGTGAGGCGTCCTGGCTGTCCGGCAGGGGCTTTTTGCTTGAGTGTGGGGAGGAGAAGAGTGGCGAGGAGGACGGTAGAGAGATAATTGACTTGGAAAGAAGTTTCATGGCCCTCAGGACTGAGCTCAAACTTGGTCATCTGAATGCCAGCATTGAGAAGAACAAGATCAATGCGATCAAGAGTCTCACACTGCTTGGCAAAGTCTTGAACACTCTTATAAGAGACCATATCGACTTTCCAGACAAGGATCTCAGCACTGGGGTATTTGGCGCGAAGTGTAGCTGCGGCAGCTTCACCCTTGGAAGGCGTTCGCACAGCGATGACAAGACGCTTGAGGCTCATAGAGAGGAGCATCTCAGCAGCGGCATAGCCGATACCGGTATTTCCACCAGTGATGATTATTGTTCCACTGGAGAGGTTGATGTCTTTGGGAAGGGGGACTTGTCTGGTAGCTTGGGAGCGGAAGAAGTGGTAGTCATCGGGTGCGAGATCAAGGGACTTGGGAGCCATTGTGTGGGGTAGTGGATATGAAGTAAGGTGCTTATAATGGTAATGGTGGTGGTGATGATGATTGTTGGTGTTGTAGCTTTATTATAAGAGCTGATGATTTGATTGTGATGTTCTGAACATGATTAAACAATATGGACTCTCGTCTCTTTTATGTCTTTTACAACTACATAACAACATTTCGAAACTGTAGCGAATATCCGTAAAGAAGCCGAAAAAGGAAAACAATTGAAGGTCGCTAATTCTACAATGTCCGCCGCCGTCATGATGGTTAACGACGCCCTCTCTGCGGCAGTCGTTTACGGAGCTGACTGTAAACCGCTTTGGGAAAGCAATATTGCACGCCAAGAGGATATACTCCGAAGGATAGGATCTAAGGTAGGGCTTGCTTACCAGGGGGCATCGTCACAATTCTATGCTGCTTATTCGTGGCAACGGACAGACTCCCATTTTCCGAGGCCGTTTGGCCGCAGTGAGAGGAGGCGAAGGAATACTAGTGCAGAGAATATGACAGAATATGGAGTCAATTCATCACTAAACTTAGCGTATCTAGTGCTCACTTTATTGTTTCAAGCTTTTTTAGCCAACGATCGGTGTTAGTCTCAATCGCCAACCCGACACTAAGCCTTGCGACTTGGCCAAAATAGGAAAACAATCGTGTCTTGGCATTTTGATGATGACGGGTCCCAGGAAGTGATTGCTTTCCCTAAAGAGATAACAATCTGAATGCCTCTTTCTTTGCTCATCATTCTAATCTTCTCACAACGCATCATTAACCAAATCTATCTGAGATATCGGTTTCGAAGGAGATATTTCTGCATAACGCCGAGTCTGTCATAATGTTGGAGCCCTTCTTCGCTCCTGGGCCCTTCGTTTCCGAGCCCTTCACTCCCGTTCCGCAACCATTACCTGCAAAGTCCAAGCCAAGAGC
This sequence comes from Fusarium austroafricanum, assembly GCA_012932025.1. Lineage (NCBI taxonomy): Eukaryota > Fungi > Ascomycota > Sordariomycetes > Hypocreales > Nectriaceae > Fusarium > Fusarium austroafricanum. The sequence continues at coordinate 16,770 of JAADJG010000347.1, read as the reverse complement.
TCGAAAGGCACCTCGTCAACAAGCTCGTGAGTTACGAATCACGGATATCCCATCATACATACCGACTGACTAATTTCTCAGCCAAAAAGTTCGAGTTTGTATCATCAGACCCTGTAGGCAAGCCTGCCGCAGAGTCTCGCAAGTTTATCCGCAGCCATGTAATGCGCGGCAAGAATACGAAAAAGGGTCCAACTAAAAGTCCGAGGCTTGGTGTAAGCGTTGATGCTATTCCTGAAACCGACCAGGATGACGTGGAGGAGGTTCATCGACCTGCACCCCTGGCCATCACTGGCTACACGAGTGAGTCCATGTGGACTGCAGGTCATACACATGCTCGCCAAGACAGAGCTTGGGTCCAGTCACCATCTCTTGTCGTACATCTAGTCAAGCCTCCCCCTGACCTAGAACTATTCACATTCGCTACGCCTCTTGGTAAGAACTCTCGCTTTTACATCTATAAATGTAAGATTCCAAGTCCATCGTTGGCGTGCTGTTCTGACACTGTATAGTTCTGACTACCATCAAGGATACTTTATACCCGGCAGAATGGTGTTTCGACTCCGACCGGGAGAAAGTATGCTGGTTTCGCTGGCTCCTGGAAGATCCCGCTTACCTGCACTGCATCTGTTTCATGGTCAGCGCCTTTCAAGACCTTGTTAAGATGCAGTCGCTATTATGGCGAGGGAACTATGATAGTGGTTGGGGCGAGGGATTCTCTCCCGCGACGCGAAATCGTCTTCGACATACTATCAAACTCTTACAAGAACGACTCCAAGATCCTAAAAAACAGCTCGAAGATACTACTACAGCTACTATCATATCTCTAGCCATGATGGCTGATGCTATGGAGGATACACAGGCCTTTGAGGCTCACTCCAACGGTCTTCGACGGATTGTGAAGTTGAGAGGTGGTCTGCAGGCATACAGGCACAATCGACAGTTACAAATTAAGCTCTGCCGGTAAGTCCTGCCTCCCAATCTAATGTCAGGAAACACTAACCGTGATAGTGTTGATCTTGGATGGTCTCTCAGAAACGGCTGCAAGCCCGAAATTTATAAAGATAAGCCAGCATGGGAACCTCTCTTCGAAGCTTTTGGAACAGTCGCCAGTTCTTTCGATATCCAAGAACCATCTCTGAACTTCATGAACGTGTACTATACATGGAACTGGAGGCTCCAGAACGTCTTCAAGGATCTTCGCGATTTTTCCGCTCTTGCTAACAGACTCTCGCCCGTTGCTCAGAAACTCAAACCGGAAGCATTCCAGGAGGTCATGCTTTCGATCCAATACCGACTTCTGCAACTGGACTTCTCCCAAGATCCATCTCCCATTCAAGAAGCCCTTCGCATTGGTCTTCTGGCGTATGAATCGACCATCTTCCTCCAGATCCAGGGCACAAAGCTCAAGTCCGAGTCATTTAGTCGTCAATTTCGAGAGGCTATTCAGGCCACCCCTGTGCAAGGAGAAGCTACTGCCAACATCAAACTTTGGCTTCTCCTTATTGGATCAATCATGGTGTTTGATAGTACTGAGGACTGGCTTGTGCAGTCTATCTACAGTCTGACGGGCCGACAAACATGGGAGGAGGTTCGGGAACGCGTCAGAGAGGTTATGTGGATCGATGTCGTCCATGATGTTAGTGGCCGCAAGGCCTTTGAAGCCACGCAGAATTTCAGGCTATGAGTGTGAGGCTCTTCGAGACAAAGGCATATGTTAAGTTCCGTTGTTTGTGAGGACTTTTGATGCAGAACACAACCGACGGAAGCATAAACAGTTCAGAATGGCGATGTCGATTGCATACCATAAATGATTCTGCTCAGCAAACAAGAGTGTAATGAATGCTTCTTGTAGGGCTGGCAGCAAATGTGTGGTCACTTCAGGGTTACACAAATCGCTTAGGCCAGGCAGGATGCACCAAAACGAATGCAAGGAACATTTATGGGCATCTCAGTCAAGAGGAATCTGGAAGAGGCCGTTTTTTCAAAGAAACACTCACTCCTCCAGTGGTCTCGATACAGATGGAGGTCAACGGGGACATGTAGTTTAGCAACCATGCAAGCCTGTCGGGCATAAAGACTGTATCCAAATCAGCTCAGTCAACTAGGTATCACAAAGACCAAGCCAATCATGAAGTATCCGTTACTATTGGTCGCCTTACGATAAATCTTCAGTCCCTTGCGCCACTGTTCTTTGTTCTCTGGTAAAATAGGGAGCTTTGGCCAATTTTCAGCTTCTCTGCCTCATCTACGATGTCCAGATTACTACCCCCGGGAGCTTGCCACAATATGGACTATTCAATGTATAAGTAAAGGGCCTAGAGCTTTGTTCTGCTGCGTTAACTGGTTGCACTCTCAGGCCCATGCTGTCACTATCCGGCGGTGAATTTCTTAGAACAAAGAAATGATGGAAGCCACTGTAGAATCATGGCCTGCTATAACTGCCATGGGATATATCTTGTTACTGCAGAGAGGGAAGTTCTAAAACATATAAATACTGACCTGATTCTCAACTTAGTTCTTTTCCGACACAACTACTTCATCTCCTCAGAGTGACAAGTTATCAACGAAACAAGGCGAAACAAAGTCTCAAATAACTCTATAACACTCTACTCTCTCTGCACTTGTTAGCTCTTGATAAACTCTATCATTTACATCAAAGCCAAAACAATGTCTACCACGAACACAAACCAAACAAACGAGGCGGACCCCTCCAGCCGGGAGCCCTCGCCTTCCTCTGGTCTCTACACAACGGCAACACCGATGCGTTTTACGCCCAACGGGACTACCCAATTGACAGCGAGCGAGAGTTCCGAGATGTTGGATCCTCGTACTGTCCAACAGCGGCTGCTGGACGCTGCGGAAGCTCGCCTCGCTAAATCTCAACCCCAAACTCAGGAGATGGCGACCTCCTATCAGATCCTGCGTGATGAGATCGAGGAGCGTGGCCGTGAACACAGCATTGAGATCAATAATCTCAAAACCGCCCTTAACGGGCATGTTAGGGAGGTTTATGGCGTCTTAAATTGCGCGGCACTTTTCTGTTGGCTCGCTGTGGCGCTGGTAGCTGTCTGTTGGCTCCTTGGGGTGCTGGTAGCTCTTCAAATCTGGCATCGCTACCATCACGACTTTGAGCAGTTCTTTAAGCTCCTCTTTTCTCTCACCCAGGCAGTGACCTACCAGGTAGGAAGTCCATCTACCTGGTAGGGACTCGACTCTATACCAACACCTCTCTTACTATTAACCAAACTATTACCGATGTTCGCCATTCAGCCAAGGTCCGGTTTAGCCCCCTGCACCAGCGCCTGTGGCCAAGGGAGAGAAGTAGAAGAAAGGCTGGAGAGCGGCGGGTGGAGTGAATGAAGCAGAGTGACGATCGCGATGGGGATAGACGGATGGGAACGGGATTTTTCTGGCGTTCTGATTTGAGTCCTTCATTTTGTGCGGATTGGGACACATAGACTGGTCGACATTTAGATTGCCCACAATACACACTTGTTTGGGATGCTTTCAAGAGTTAAACTCTACCTTGGTTGTCTAGAACACTCTCTGTGATTATACGGGGCTGCTAACAACATACAAGTCATGGGCAAGCATCACCTGGTGCATGTGGGTAGCTCAAATATCCTTCAAGAACTCACTCATTAGCAGCTAAGCAGAGAAATAAATCTAGAGTTTGATATAGAACTCCATAAAAACATAGACTGTGTGCTTTCGTGTGTGTTTGCAGATTCTCTATTCACCTCGCGAGCAACTCTCCGACTTAACAGCCATAGCACTGCTTCCTTTCCGTGGATGGTTGCTCATCAGCATCATGATTTAGTTTACTATACTCAGAGATAGTTGATTACTACTGCAGGCTTATTCTTTGTTTTCGTTGTGAAGTCAGAAGGATAAACTATTATAAGGTACTGCTGAGTCCCTGGGCGTAGTATGCCCTCGAATCAAAGGCTGTACATAACGATATGAGCTGGCTGCTTTGTATATAGAAATATTTAGATCTCCTGTTGTAATTGAAAGATCATCTTATCAGTGCAGTCTGCCAGGCAACAAGGTGAGTATCGTATAGTTGTGTCTTGCTAACTCTCAACAGTCTTTAACGGTGATACGCTTTACGAGTACAGCCTTGGAACACAACGAGAGTTACTTAGAAGCAGTATACGAACCGTAGAACAAAACATACGCGGCCTCCTATCATATGTGTTGCCGTTTATCACTTGTTCTCGAAGTCTTCTCATAGTTCGATCTCTCGAGAAAGACGATATCTCCCCGGTATGAAACAGGACGTCCCATACCCTACACTATCGTTTTTAGAATTAATATGTTCTGACAGAGGTCAATTCTTGATTGATACACGGCATGATAACTCTCATGGCTAGAGTTCCTCTTGAATCAAGTAGAGCAACTGTTCTGGCAACTCTAGCAACTGGCAGTTGAAGGCTACAGCCAGGTTGTGAACGTAGTTCCATAAAACAGAGTGTACACCATGTGGTGTTGTTTATAGAACAGTTCTCAACCAGACTTCACGGTAAATACCTGGACACAGTTTCCCGGGCCTTGATGTCAAAGTTTGACCACATATCATGCGTAGAAGACCAGAAGAGAAAGTTACAGCAATGACCTCAACGAGGCAAGATGTAGTTACTTGAATTGTGTTGAACAAAGCAAAGAGACCAATAACGCTGCAGGGAACTGCTGCCCTTTTTGTCGTTACGTTGCCACCATGACTTACACGGCCATCACCCAGGACCATAACACCCAATAATTGACAACAAACTGTACATCATTTCGACTCATCTCTACTCACCCTATCTCATGCAGCCTGTAGTATATCCCTAACTCCTTTTCCCTTTGCTCCGAACATCACCTCATGCATACCAGCGTGCCAATGCTCGACCCGACAGTTTGGTAAAACGGGCCGTTTACAGAAATTTCTCACTCAACCTGCAGCCACAGGAAGACAACATCCGTCGCTTCCGTGCCCGCTCTGCCTAAACCTCCGAATGCAGGTGAAACAAGCACAATGACACTCTGTGATGCTTCGGGCAAGGTCCTTGTTGATCAGGATGAACGCCTGCAGAAAGGAGCATCCATTCACGTGTATACAAGTTATCTTCAGCGGCGTTTATTCCTGTTTCTGATGCCTTGAGGCGGGATTACCTCAAGGCTAGCCCTACCGAAGTGTATCATTATACGCCTTAGCCTCTCCATTTTGTTTTATAATTCTCCAGGGCTATAGTTGAAGTCGACATATACTTCGGAGATGATCTACAAACGTATGTAATGCCTCAGTGGATTTATGACGTTCCCCAGAACTCCGTAATCTAAACGGCGATTATGTCAAAACTCCGTCCCTGGTTACTTACCTTACCGCTTTGCTTGGCTTGAAACCTAAAGCTTGGATCTGAAGAACCCCCACAAGCTAAAAGCCCAGGTTGGAGACCCTCAATCATGCCAAGGGAAGGGGAACGGCGAATCCACGATCCCCTCACGACGGCGCGGCACGGCCTCAGTTTCCGGAACCAGCAGTGGGGTGCGTTGGTCCGAGGGTTACATCCGTCAGAAGGGAAAGGAAACACTGCCGGAGATTAGAGAAAGGCAGAGGCAGAGGCAGAGGCAGAGGCAGAGCAGAGCAGCCTTGTGTACGTGGTAGATGTAAACAGGAGACACGGAAGGCAGGCGACAAATGTATGAGTGAGTTAAACCGTTTCAAGTGAGAGGCAAAGCAGAGTAGAGAAGGTTGAAGCGACGGCGTAGCAATTGATAAGGACTGACAAACCAGAAAGATCAAATATCCGCTCATGTCACATAAAACTGGAGTTCAGTTCAGTTCAGTTCAGTTGAATGTAACCTCATCAAGATTCCACTGCCGCGGAATGGATGGACAGACGGCACTTTGAAGGCCCGCCTTAAACTAGGACTACTACGTAGTAGACCAGGAACCAAGGGTAGATCTAGCATCGCAGTTCACTAGCCATCTAACTAATGCCATAATGAAGAAACTATCGACGTCAGAAGTATGTAAAAGAGAGTTCGGAAAACACACATAATACCGTCCGACCCAATTCGGCCCTCGGATGGACGTCCTGGGAAAGGTAACTAACTCCGTTCTAGAAGGTTTCTCGGCCGTGGGCACCAAATCGATACTGGCGACGCACTATGATCTGACACTCGTCAAGATGGCTTGCTTTCCTCATGGAATTAGTTGCTTGCTTGCTTGCTTGTGAGAACATCCTATATCCGCCTGTACCCGTCGGTTGACAGGTAAGGATCATGATCCCTCAGCCCGATAACCCCATTTGCATGTGTTCATGGATCATACGCCGGAGCCAACAATCGTGCTTTTTTCGTAAATCATGAGTTGGCAGTGCTTCTTCCAAGACTCCTAGTTTCAGTTTCATTCAACTAGATCAAGGTCGAGACTCTTGTTGCATTCATAGTTACGGAACTTGCCTTCAGGTGAATGCAATGGAGTGGATCAATATTGGTTTGAATCATGAACCATCACTAAACAAAACCCACCACCCGAAAGTCTATCCAGTCTCTTCCGCTACAAGTGCGGAATTGCGCCGACGCTCGAGCCTCGCCATCAGTAAATATTGGAGCTTTTTGAGAACGGACCTCTACAGCCCCAGCTTATCTCTGGAGTTTTCCTCAACTGTCCTGCCTGTCTGTGACATGTGATCGTCTCGATGAATTACCTAGGCCCTACGGAGTACATAGCACGGTACAGAAACAATGGATAGAATGTACAGTATCGTTGTAATAATATGCCCGTCGTAAAAGCAAGGGCAGGGTATTTATGTGCCAAAACAAGCCTGGCCCGCATAAGCACCGAAGTGACGCCCTGCAGAGGGTTTCAAGCGATCAATCAATCCAATCTGGAAGACAAGAAGAAGCGGAAGATGCAATTCCCTCGCGCCCTGCAGGGATTGCGTGGCCGCCAGGACAAGGGCTGACGTGACAAACCCCTGATATTGGCCCCCAAAGAGGAATAATTCGAGAATATTTCTGGAAGCATTCCAGTCTTGGAATACGCTACCAGGTGGGCGTGAGCGGTTTAATACGCTGCCTGTCCACCCCTCAGTCGATCGTCAGGATCTTATCACCTGTTATATTACTATCATAGCTTCTTCCTTCGGGCCAAGGCAATGTAATTATTGCTATTTCCCAGCCAAGAAGGTCTACCGCACATGGAGGTCACCGCTTACAGTATCGAGATTAAGATCGGAAGCCCGAGGAAGCCGATGTGTTGGCTGTCATGGCTTTTGAAGGCAGAGTCTACAAGGGCACCCACGACTCCTCCCAGCTAAGGGCACATCGCCCAACGTAACCTTATTTAACGTCGTTTCAGATAGAGGATCGACCTCGCTAAGGCTCGTCGGTTAATAACAGCTTTCACAATTCAAGTGTCATATGACGCTTGACGTGTTCGGCACTTGACGAACCTGGCAGAGAAACGTCTCGAGTAAATTGGTAGAAGACAGCCCTACGGATAACGTTTAGCGAAGGTGACAAGCATACCGAACTCAACATAATTGACTCCTCTCTGCAATGCAGGTATAGGCAGTGTTGGTTCGGATGAGAAACGTTCCGACGAATCCTCAACGCAGCCAAGAGGCGCAGTGAGGTTTATCGGTTGTTGGCAATAGTTGCAGAGTCCTTCTGCAGACCCCATGAGTCAAGAGGAGCGGCGCAGGATGGCGAGCCTGACAGGCCATTCCTTTCGCAACGCTTGAATCCTCTGCGCTGCAGGATGCCAGCAGCGAACCGAGCAATCCTCAGTACGACGTAAAAATAGGCACAACGCACACACAACCAACAATATCATCATCATCAGCCTGATACAAGACCCCAAGTTCAGGTATCGCAACCATTATCCATACGTGGGATAATCGGACTTGGCAATCGTTATTAAAAGAACTTTTGAGGCTCTCGGATTCTCAGATGACCTGTGCGATGTAAGCATCGCGCAACATCATCTCTGTGGGACATGCTGTGATCAATAGTTGACTTGCCTAACAAGCAGTACCCCAGCACCTTGGCCTTGATCCTGGGCCCTGTCAAAGCAGACAATTTTCAACCTGAATGAGTGAGGCAGCCGGGTTCTTGATCCCGGAGACATGACGGAGACATGGCGGAGACATTATCATGTGAAAGGAGTGGTCAATGGCGAGATTATGCCCGATCTTCCATGTCGTATTTTAAGATCATGAATGAATGGGAATAATTGCTTTTTGCAGCAATAGCCTCAACCCCCACAGATCTCCCCGGCCCGCTGCAGCCCGTCAGCTTTCACATCTCAGCTGCCGACAGGTCGCCTGCACCTTAGGCAGAGACTATAGACAGAGCGTATATATTCGGCACATGATGGTCAAACAACAGCTCGTACAACATCCTCTCAGAAGTGTACATGTGGACCTGAGCTGTTGCAAGTTTCAGGCTCGTGTGCACTTGACAACTGCTTGTTGGTTGGAGGCCTTACCACCAGAGTCCAGAGTCAACTCGGAATTCCGGTAGCCCCCATCGCGGAGCAATTGATGATCCGTCCAGCACGGCGGTCGATTGCTAGGGCAAGTCAGCCGAGGGTTGTGGAGTGATATCAACTTGGATAGGGCTGTAAGGGCCCAGTCGTACAGAGACCATTGGGCTATTGCCCCGATAATAGGGGCCCTAACTTTGGGCCGATTTTATTCCAACAAGGTCCGCTTCTCCATGCCAAGCGGAAAAAGCATTGTGCACAGGACAGCCAACGCAAATGCTTTTGCTGGGAGCTTTCGGGCGAGGGAGCTAAAGCGGGAGCTTGGCTGCGAGATCCGCTTTCATGGTGAATGAGGGCTGAAAGATGGATCGATGGGGTCAATCTCGTCTTAAGGACTAATGCCTGTCAATAAGAGTCACGTTCCTAATGAGGTAGTACTTCCCATTACGGACATCTCAAGAGTCATTCATTCAGCAGGTGACTTGGACAAGCAAGTTTGGAGCCATGAATGAAGAGCGGTGAGATGTCATTGCAAATCACCAGTCCTAAGATGATGAAGAGCTAGGCTTGTGGAGCGTGCAAGAAAATAATCAGAAACACAAACACAAACGCTAGGCCTTGAGAAGTTATACCCCTTCTTAGGGATAGTTGATAGCATTCCCACAACTTGAGACAAGGGAATACCGGAAAAGTTACGTGTCGCATGACCGAAACACTAATAGTAGATCAAACCCTTTGCTGCTAAAGGCGTTTGCTAAGGCGTCCAGTCGCAACACACAAAGTCGAGGCGCCAAGATGACAAAGACAAAAGTGCCTCAACTACTGTTTCTTAATAGACGCGCGGTTCAATGTTTCGTAAACTACTCGTCAGCCACATGCCGTTCCGGCACCGAGATTGGATATCGTGGTAATTGATAGCCCACTTTTCCGTTGACGGTGATCTCTAACCATTCCTCGACTGATTACTATCTCGACGTTGGTATTGGACATGGCGCAATGTTGATCATGACACTAGAGACAGCATCCCCTGAGTGTTCTGATGCGAAACTTCGTATGTAATGATGCCGACTCGGAGGATACGGACCGGAGGGTACGGAACGAGCATCGAGCGGTTATATGTCCGAGCGGATTAGCGTCAAAATAGAAACAATTGTTGACAACTCCTCGTATCAAGCATGACGGCTGCATCAGTAATTCAGGGTCTCGAGTGACGGTTCTCAACTCGAGCTTGTAATCCGTTTAACGTTGTATTTGCCACAGAAGAAGCCAGGATATCAGCGGCGTCTTTAGTACCAGAGTTTTCGAGCCGCATTGCCAAGAGTGGCCTCAGAGCCAATCCAGCCTGGATGGGCTGAAAGCCACTGCCTTGGAAAATGAAATGTCTGTGCAAACGAATGGTTGTGGCGCAACCGCCTCTCCCGCATCCACACAGGCCGAAGCAGGGCTGTGCTGCATCTTTGCATTTACTATACGGGGTGGATGAGTGCACTGAACGGGGAAGAAAGGGACTCTGAAGTCTGATCGCATACCGAAAGAATTCGGCCTCGGGTCGTAAACGAGCTGAACGAGCAGCAAGACGAGTTACGTGGACTATTTGTTTCGAGCCTCTGAGACCCAGGGAATGACTGTGCTCTTTTGGTAGACAGCCGAAGTGAACCTCGGCAACCCCACCTCTTAAACTTCACACTCCCTGACTGCTGCTGAACTTGACTGAAAGGAGATTATATCCCGGGCGCTATTGGTCAGGACGGATTTACGGGTTTAGGCAAGGCTTGGGGAAGGGAAAGGAACGAACTCAGATTCAGGAGAACTGAACGCCGTTGATATGATTCACTTGCTAATACACGACGCCCAGAACTCAGAGGGTCGTTTGGAAAACGTTACCCGTGTACCTGACTGACCGTACATTGCTCAATACCAATCTGGTGGGGCTTGAGAGGTTGAAGTGGAACATAACACCACGAGAATACTACAGTGCCAACTGCTAAACTCTCGTTCGTCTTCATGGAAACTTGGACAAGAGCATTAACCATGATTAATGATTAATGCATCAATGCAAGGAGGGTCTCGAGATGGATGGCATGGCTGGTCGTGCTTGGATCTTGCATCTGTCAAATGCTCGGAGCATCGCTATGATCCCTGGAAAATGGGCTAAAGGCCACTAACGTAGTGTTATCGAGATCGACGCTGGACATTTTGCGGGTGTGAATTAAGGTGTTGCTGCGCCCCGTTCAGTCGTCATCAAGCCAATATCAAAGACGCTGCCAATGCCTCCAGACCCCTGAGCTACTGCTGGTGAGGGGCTGTATTGGGACGGGCGTGCATCTTGGGAAATTCATTCATTCTGAATTGCATTCATTCCTGAAACTCAACGTCGGCCGGTGCAACAGGCCCTAGAATCAAGGTGCTGACATCTCGCAGGGAGGTACCGCTCGGCAGTTGGGGGCGAGATTCCCACCTTGGCCCAGCTTGGGCTTCGTGTTGTTCGATAGGGCGGATCGCTGCGACTCTGATACGAAAAGCCCACTGAGCTGCCCAGAACAGGGAACAGGTACGTACGTCGTATTCCCTATCCGAAACGGCAGCAGAGCGTCAACGGCAGTGCGTGACTGCAACGTCGGGCCACTCGTGACCTGGGTCGAGACAGACACAGGGCTGAAGATGGTTGTAATTGGCGCTTCAGGGTCTTAACATCATGCTAAACGTCAATGGTGCAGTGCTAGTTTACGATTCAAGAGCCCTGTCTATGCCCTGTATTGGTAGTAATGTAATTTCGATTCACGAGGCGATGCGGGTACGGTGCAGACGGCGGTAGGGGCCTGGCCATATTACGAAAAATCCAGTAAACCCTCCATTCATCGTGACCAGTTCGCGAAAAAACTGGGATTCTGTAAACTTTAAGAACCGCCGTATGAAACGATTTCAGCATACGCTGTAGAAACTCCACCATTCATAGCAGACAGCGTAGCCGTTGCACCCCACAAGAGATTGAATAGAATTAGAATCTTCAGCGCATCGCAAACTCGAAGGATAGGGAATTAACCGTGTGGTGCATGGCAGTTGAGTTGGGTTTCGCATAGCGTCCGCGCGTCGGCCAGTGTTCAATCTAAGTCCATGCTGAACTTTGAAGATTGGCGGCCAGGCAGTGTCAATCTGGCGAACTGACTGCCCGATTCGTAATAGCCTAAAGGGTCCGAGGGGATGGAGAGCTAACGTTAGCAAAGAACGAACGGTCCCGTTTACAAAACAACCAACTTTGACTTTGACTTTACTACGTAGACTGTCGGCGTTGCCTGCCGGAAAGTGGGAGACTCCGGCAGACGAGCACAGCAGCCAAGCCTATACATGTACGGAAACTGAGGGGGAAGAGAATGGCTGAGCATGGTGACGAGGACGATTACGTCTGAGGCGAGCCGTGGGTGGTCTGGCCTATTGTGTGAGGGAGGAGACTCTGATGGTGAGGTTATTCAAAGATGGGGCAACGGACGGAGATAATGGTAAGCTGTTGGGTTGGGCTGGGCTGGGTTGGCAGTAGAACCCAGTATGGAAGCACAAAAGAAGCAGGTACCGAACTGCCGAATGCCTGCCCCGGGCCTCAGACCTCCGTCACTTGCTTGCGAGTGGCACAAGCCTCAGAGTTTCCATGGTGGATGGATGGATGGATGGATGTCTCTCACACCCTCCTTCGGGGCCCTCAAACTTGCCGAGAGCCCTATGACTTTGCAGGCAGACTTATGTAATACCGCCGTGGGTCAAGGCAATTTCATTTCATTCAATTTCCTTCTGATAGTGTAGTGGCTTTGATGTCTTGGAAATGCATTGCATCCACCGTCTGCTGGGCCGCAAAGTCGATCCCAGCCACATTGGGATAGAGATAGACCGAGCTTTTCTCCACGTTCGGCAGATGCATGTAAGTATCTGCTATTTTATTGTCCGTCGCTAACAATAGACATTGTAACGTTGCCTTTGTCTTGACTCTCTCTCATACAGACAAAGTTCGGTTATTTGCCTTCATTACTCTTTGTGACATGTGGTTATCTGAGGATCTTGGCAGTACATACGGATAAATCTCATCACACCACCAAGACAGCCCTAGCACCAAGCAGGTAATTCACCAGACGCCAAGACTGCATCCCCTTGGTAGGGCTGAGAGCCAGAACTAAATACTAAATGAGCTAGCCGCGCCATCCAAGTACAGTACTGTAGTACTTAACCCCCGCCGAGGTCCGGAAGTGTGGCGTATTTCATGGACAAGCCACGAGGGTACGCGCTCTCAGTCCCCCACTTGGCCAAAACTTAATTCTTGCTTCGATGGAGACCTTTCTCGGCCAAAGAGCAGCCAAGGCCACGACTCAGTGCAACCCGACACAGCATCCCATCTTCCAGGGCCTCCCGTATCATGCTGTTGTAGGGCTTAGTACAATACCGGTAGGTGAGTTAGTTGAATTGCAGGACACTTTTACCGCCATGTCCCAGCTTCAAGGCGCTGGCGTCGTACAATTGAGGATCTTCATAGTTCATGTGCCGGGTTGGTAATCATCTTGTAATCCTCCAAGTCACTTGTCGTCATTTTTATACTCCTCTGACTCTGTTGTAGATCACAACACGAACGAGGGGTAACCCAAAGGGACCACCAGATTAACCTGCAGTTTCGCAACACCCTGATCTCAAAGCAAAGCTCCCACTGGGTATGGGGAGTCGGTCCTGCTCCGCAAATTCGAGGCCATGACTCCATCTTCAACACCACGTACAGTAACGTCCGGAGCATTATTTTCCAGCGGTCCAGCGGTGATGCCCTGAGAGGGTCAGAGTCGTCCGCCTGCCTCTTCTGGAATCTCCTGCACCCGGCGGGTTGGTTTCGCCCTCACGGTGAGGTGAGAATCAAGATCAGGAGGAACCAAGCCAGAATGGGTTCATCAGAGTGTTGTATCGAACCGTCGATGGCTCCCTTGGTCTGCCGGGTGCAGGGACCAGGCTACCAACGACTAACGTGGGCGACCAAGTGGGGGGCAAACACGAAGGAATTTCCACCATGTCCGTCGTTGGCTCATCTTTTAGCAGCAGCGGGATCCCGAGCGAGCAAATCCCAGTGCAAGATGCTGAAACTAGCAGCTGGTATTGATGGAGACCTATTCACACTAGACTCTAGGCAACTGAATTAATCATTCATGCTAGCTGGGGGACAGAGGCCGCCATCTAAGATTCCCATATGCGTCGGAATCTGGCATTTGCTCAAGTTTTTAGACCAAGAACTACTGATGAAGCAAGTGGCTCGCTAAAATGACGAAATGTCAAATGAGGATCAAAGTACGAGACTAGACTGACTTGACTAGCTAGGGCTGGAAGCATCTTGACAGCAGCCACAAAGTCAGTTGCGTAAACGTACCAAACAGATACGCGGATTCAATCTGCGAGTCTGCGAGAATTGCCTGTTGTCATCTAACCGCATTCTTCTCATGTGCTTGTCGCATGTCGTCAGGCGATCCCTACGGTTGAAGGAGATATCATTCAAGGGGGATCCGCCTGGATCATCCTGGTAGACTAGGCTAGGTAGGAAAGATCTTCAGCTCCTTTGCCCGCGGGGTTTTCTTGGTGGAGGCACATCTTTCGTAGTTTTCAAGAACAAGACGTTTTGAGTAATCGCCCGAGAAGATGTCATCCATCAGAGGCTGACTCTTATTCCCGAGGACTCTAAGATGACATATCGACGACAACGAAAAAACCGCGTGTTTGGGGAGCCAGGGTGTGGAATGATATCAATCCAGTGAGACTCCCACAGCGACATCTCATGTCAAAGCGGATGCCCTAGTTTTCCTGAGTTTGGCAGGTTGCACGAGATATGGGGCGAAACTGTATTGCAAACGTCCTGCATTTTATTTCGCGCGGCTCTTACAGATGCTGATCATAGTGTGTGTGAATCAGAGTCCTCGAGTCAATTCGAGTCATTTACCCTGGACATTCAAGCCATCGATGCTTACCAAGGAATGAGAAATGAAGAACTGCGACTCACCGCTGAGCCTCAATTCGTATCTTGGCTCCAAAGTCAAATCTTTCTCGGCAATGTCTTCGTAAGGCGCGCTGAGGCTGGAATGCATGTGCCAATGACAATTAGATGAAAGGCTTTGCTCAGGTCATGACCGTTGACCGACCACCGTAGCGACCGTATAACCACTTAGCCCATAATCATAACCATATGGGTTCGGGCTCTAAGAATTGCCGTGGCGCCGTGGGTAAGGGGAAGGCCAAGCGGCTACGACCACGAGGTTGATGACGAGGCGGCATTGAGGCATGACGGCGAATTGGCCCAAGACACCGGAAGGCGATTCCAAGCCACGATATTCGTAGCTACCTTACAATGCAGAAGCTTGAAGCACAGAGTATGTAGCGTAGCACCAACATGAATGCCCTGCTTGGGTATAATATGCGATGCGGTTATTCGGAATCACAACTGCCGTCTGCTGGGCTGGCATGTGTATGTATTATAGGGCTAAGGCGAATATCTGTTGGCTTTTGACTGACTGTTGGTGGGTTTTAAGGCTAGGTATAGCTGCGGGAGGGCGGACGGGATGTACTGGAGTGACCAGTGAGCATTGCAGGACTGAAGAAGCAGAAGAGGAAGCAAAAAAGAAGCCGGCTACAGAGCAGGGAAGAAGCCTGTTTTTCCGTAGGGCGTGATTGTTGAAGCATCTCATGCTCGCTCATGCTCATGCAGCTTGTTGCAATACAACCACCCACGGCTGTTGCTATGAATATGGCTGTCGGCCGACAAATGTGTGTTGTGGAATACCGATTCAGTGGGTAAGTTGGGTTGTGTACTAGGTGAGCAAGGGATCATAACTCCATCCATCTGAACCCAAAGGTAAGGTGAGGGTAAGGTAGGCAAGGTAGCTAAGGTAAGGAAGGGTCAGATACCTTGGCCAGCAGCCAAGATCTCGTACCTCTTAGAGTGACGCCCTTAAGGTGTCCCATAAACGCCCCGTTGGCTGCCCTGCCCTACACCCCTCTCCCCGCAAAGCTAGCCTTCAGCGCCTCGTGCTTCGCACACGCCCATCCTCCGATTACAGCCCTGGAGGGCAGAAAGGGCAACACAGGGCTACAGGGCAGCCCAGGCTGAGGTGGCATTGGATGAACCCCGTAGGGCAGGGCAAGACTCAGGAGGACGGTCGGAGCGGGGGGTTAGGCCAGCCCCTGTAACGACGACATGCGGGACCCTTTCTGGTCAACAACCCATAGCGGAACGAAAGCCAGATTGATACCGCACCCCCTTGTTTTTCCTGGCTGTCTGTATCCGTAAGTTCGAAAGGTAAGCAGTCGGACTTTACTGTAAGATGATGGATTCCAACCTCTAAATCTGGGTGTAATACCGCGCTTTATGTAAGAGCGAGCGAGCCAAGTGGAGGAGCTGGCACCTCACCTCTACCAGGAGCTGCATCCTATCATGATCTTGACAATTGGATGAGAGCGAACTAACATCTGTGGGTGATGGAACTGTCAGTCTGTCGGTTGTTGCACATGCACATACTTGGCTTGCAACCCATGAATAGGATAGGATAGGATAGGATAGGATCCTTTGCCATGCCACCGCACAACCGTGCGTTGCGTGTTGTACCTACCGTACCCGTGCCCAATACGGACATAGAGAACGCACTGATGCTACAGTACGATACAAGCCATACAAGGAACGGACGGATATGTAGCTCCATCTTGACAGAAAGCAGAATCTAGTGATGAACGAAGTTCGATATTGCACTCTTGGCTTGGTTTCTTGGGTACGTGATTGTTGCACACCCCCATCGGCAGATGTCCACTCCCCCGTCTCTACCCTTGATTGAACGATGCTCCCACCTCTTTTTTTTTTCTTCTTCAGCTTTCTTGCTGTTCTCATCCAACACATCTTATTACCTATTTTGAACAGTTCTAAGAGCGGAATTTACATGGCACTACTCTGATTAAAACACAAAAAAGGCGTGTGTATATCGTCATTATAATACCGCCACATTCTGTTAAGGCCAGGGAGAGAGAAGAGCTGCCCTGTCGTCCTCTACTCCCGGGACCCATCTTCAGCCCTCCCCAGTGCCAGTGCCAGATTAGCAGACTCCCCTGGAGGAGAGGTACCTTACTCCTCACCCCCGTAGGCGTGCCTGCCGACGCCAGGAACAGCGAGTGTAGCAGCGCCAGAATCAACGTCAACACCCGCTGGATCTTCAATTAAAACCTGAGGAGAGCCCAGAGGTGTGAGGCGTGAGGTGCAGGTAGCTGTACTATGGTAGGTGCAGACAGTTTGAACTTTA
>JAADJG010000346.1:1198-21090 GCA_012932025.1 Fusarium austroafricanum | reverse complement strand
TTAGGTGGTCCTGGATGGTATATGGGTGTAGGTCCCCCTTGCACAAGACCTGGAGACCGCGTATGCGTTCTCTTTGGAGGCGCTATACCGTATATCCTCCGCGAGACTAGAAACGTGGATGAGTACCTTTTTCTAGGGGGGTCTTATGTGCATGGTCTGATGGATGGAGAGGCTCTTGTTTTACGCGAAGGGCAGGAATCGCCAAATGACCCGAATCTGTCAGAAAAGTGGTTTAATTTGAGGTAACTAAGGATAACATGAAAAGTTTGGTTAAGGTGTCGAATCAATTTCCGCCATAGATAGCTATTGGAAATACTGACTCAATAATTAAATTCATAGAATATAAAATTTCAGCTACGAAACATTTATTGTCAACCCTTCTACTTTCTGGAATCGTAGCCTGAGTGGAGATCAACTGTCTTCTATAAGTAGTAGAAAGTTTTCAGCTTTCCCAGCAGACAGCGCCTGGTTGAGATATTTCCATATGCACCATGTAACAAAAGAATGAGATCTAGAATAATGCACAGCTTGGACGCAAAACCTCTTTAGGCTTAGCCTCCCTCGAGGTCTACCGAGATCCCTGGCCTGTTTTGCGAAAATATCTTCCCAATCTCATATTTCTTTGAGTGGCACAAGCCTCCAATAGGTCACTTGCCCCACTCGACCCCACATACCAGAAGGCTACAGAGGCTTTATACAGGTAAGCTATATAAAAGTCTGTATTTCTTTTGTATCTTAACTACTTCTATAGTAGTATAGCCTCTTTTTAATATCTATTCTTATTGGCTGCTTACTTCTTATATACATCTTGGCCCTGTATTGGTAGAATTAATTCCTCTAATTGGCCTGATATCCCTGTCTTGACCGCTTTGGAGGCTTGTGCCACTTAAAGAGATAAGATGCTCAAACCCAATAAGTTACATCAGCCCTGCGTCACAGGACCTTGAGAGATATTTAGTATGCCAAGCTTGCGTGGCCGTGAGATATTCTTAGGCATTCGCAGACAAGGGGATAAGCACGTCCTTCGGCAATGCGGCAACGCTATTCAGCTTATTCGTTAGTTAATCCAACATAACCAAGGGCCAACCAACAAAGACCCATCTTTCTCCTTTTTCTTGTCCAGTGATTACGTTTCAGTTGCACCGCTTAACCTACCTTAGGAACGCATAAGCAGATCATCCGCCAGCGTTAGAGAAGGATCACCACGTGTTATTTCCGATCCCAGCTTACTTAAATCACGCAGGAATGCAATGCCAAGTTTTGCTATACTATATATACTTCGATGAATAAGCTTATGAAACGTGCTTATTTTTTTTCTTCGGCTCTGATGGAGCTCGCCCGACAATACATCGTATGATGTTAAGAATGACCACCAATACAGTATGTGGTTCTGTTTCAACAAGGCAGATATTCTCACTTGGGTGTGTTCCTCTCCATGAAGTGCGGCGTCGCAGCCTAGTATTGACCAGCTACGTAGAGGTTTCATCTCGAGTTTATTCATCTTATCATCTAGATATTACACCAGTGCGGCATATGGTATGACAATAAATAATGTCGAGTCTCTATTTCCACTAAAGCCCTGTAGAGTGCCCGATCCATTTTGGTATTCTCGTCCTTATCATAACCACATTCTTTGCGTTAGCCTTCTCGCAAGGCTCAGATGCAGATCGCTATACCACGCTGCCAACGGGTCCCTCACCAAGCACGCCGAGTCCGCGTAACAGGTTCTCACGATTGACGAAGATCTGTGTCTCAACCGTACGCTCGCATGCTGTGCTCTTTTCTTTCATCGTTGGATGCTTGGTAATACGAATACTACTATTTTGGGTCATTATTCGCACGACGCAATGCAGTGTTCTAGGAATTGAGGTGAGTATTTCTGAAGATGCTGGTCGATGGTCATCAGAATTAACAAGCTGACAAACGATGCAGGCTTTCCTACCATTTCTGGTATTTGTCTATGAGGCCTTCGATCCCAGCTCGGACATATTTCCGAAGCTAATCATCACCAATCCGATAAAGCTTCATCTTGTTCTTGGACAACATGCTTTCGCATTTGTACGCAGCCTTGTAGCTTTTCTCTGGGGACTTGCCGCCATATCAGCTCTGGACCAATTCACTACGAGGACAGGAACTATATGTCCTCCAATCTGGCAATGGAGGGCCCTGATCTTGAGTGCCCAGGTCCTGGCTTGCTTCATTGACGCTCTTCTCCTTGTAAATTTACGTCGCCTCCATGACGCCAGAATGAAGGAACGAACAGATTTGTCTCTTTTTGCAGCTCTCGGGCTGATTTCCGCAGCATTTATTACGTTCATGCTGGTATTCCCTTTGTTGCTAACGGATTCACGGCTTTTTTGGACCTTTTGTCCACCTCTGAAGGATATCATGGATTTGGTTGTCGAGTCTTTACTAACAGCAGTGGCTGTGTTGTGCGCATTTTCATTATCACGCTCAGTCAGCCCTACAACTATAGCCTTACTCATCAGTTCTATTTCCATTTTTGGATCTCACATTCCAATGGTTGGGTTCAAGGTCTTATTGCCGCTTGGGCGGTCTGTCGATCCGTTGAGCATCGAGTTAGTTTTGGTCATCCTATTCTGGGCTTTGTGTTGCTTTGAGCTTCACCAAGCACGAACACTTCAATCTCCAACGGTTTCATCCAAATATCGATACATTGCAGTTATACTTCTTGGTATATATGTGCTGCCCCTCTTTACTGAGAGCTTGCTATCAGGTTCGGCCACCATATCCCTGAGTAATGCCATCGAAGATTTGACCACGGCCGCGAATGCCAGTTCTTTGCAATGGGAAGAGCAAGCGGCAAAGAGCCGGACACTGGAAGAAGCTATTGAAGAATACAAGAGAAGATACGAGATGTTACCACCACCCAACTTTGACAAATGGCATGAATTTGCCGTGGACAACGGATCCCCTATCATAGATGATTTCACCCAGATCCACAATGACTTACTTCCCTTTTGGAGTCTTGAACCGAGAACCATAAGGCAAAGAACGGCTCATTTGACCGAATATGCATCACTGGCAGTGGGCTTGCTCCGCATAAGAAATGGCACGGTCGAGTACTCGCCACATATACCGGGGTCTCATCGCTGGATGATGGATTCTATGCAACGGATGGTGGAACCTTTTGCGAAGTGGCTACCAGATATGGATATTGCCATAAACCTGGCGGATGAATGTCGAATGGCTATACCATTCGAAGAAATGCGCACACACCAAGTTGTAGCGCAGAAAGCAATGGCTAATATGATGCGTCCGGGTCAGGTATTACAAAATAGCACGACGACAAATCTGAATGGATCACAATGGCCATCATCCTTCAGCACACCGCTTCCAACGCAGGTCATGTCGCCCTTCTTCTCAGATAATATCCGCTGGCAGATCTTCCATGACCTGGTCAGTCCTTCATGCCCTCCGTCATCCCTAGCTCGCAGAAAGCGTTGGTGGGACTGGAGTACACTTTGTGTGGACTGCATGCTTCCACATACAATATTGACCGATGAAGGAGCGTTAGTAGCCAATGTCTCTCTGGCAAACGATCTGTGCCATCAGCCCGACATAGCGCAACTCAATGGTTTTATCATGACACCAGCAGCGATGGTGGGAACGAACAAACTGTTCCCCATATTCAGCCAAGCACGCGTGGGAGGGTTCTCTGATATCATGATACCATCTCCCTGGAACTTTGACAAGAAAAGCCCCTACAACGAGAGTCTTGATCGAACTTGGGATAACAAATCAGAGGTGCTGTTTTGGAGGGGGTCTAGTTCAGACGGATATGCAGCGTACAGTTCGTGGATGGGCTTTCTACGAGCCAGGTTTGTACATGAAGCCTCTCAAAAGGCGACCGAGCAAACTGGCGGCCAAGAGACTCTGTCCATCAATGTTTCGTTTGCTGGAACCATGTCTAAATGCCACCAAACCGATTGCGCCACAGAGTTACACACATTCAACAAATGGGCTAATGATATGCACATCGATCGCTCTGCTGAAGGCGGTTCCGAGACCACGGAGAGCCTTTCAACCCTAATTACACCGTTCGAAGACCATTGGAGCTATCGACATCTCATCGATATGGACGGGGCAGGGTTTAGTGGGCGATTCTTACCCTTTTTGAAAAGTCGAAGCCTCGTCTATCGAGCAGGTATCTTTCGTGCATGGTTCGATGAACGACTCACCGCATGGCAGCACTATATACCTCTTGATGTACGACTGGGTTCTGGCGTCTGGGCACTCTTTGACTTTTTATCGGGCGAAGGGTACAGGAGTGGGCAAGAGCATGCACAAAAAGTCGCAGAACAAGGACGTACTTGGGCTCGCAAGGCGTTGCGACCTGAAGACATGCAGGTTTATATGTTTCGATTATTACTGGAATGGGGGAGGGTTGTGGATGATGATCGAGAGCATCTAGGCCTCGCGAGCTGAAGTTGACGTACTTTCAGAAGAAAGCTGGCATGACGATTACCCCAGATATGTGGGGTCCCCAACGTTGCAATGTTCTGTGTCAGCTCACGGGGTGCGCCTTTGAGCCAAGGATTAATAGAACACTACGGGCTATCCAACGGCGTCATTCATCTCAATTATTACCTCTAATATCATGAATGGATGGGAATTGAGCATCTAATAACTCAGATGACACCTCTGTAAAGTCTTTTCTGGAAGCTTCTATGTTAGCGGCCCTCTTATTTCATTTTTAACTAAGAGAATCGAAATTGTTGGAGTGAACCGACATTTCCTTTTTCCTCCAAGGATAGCAGAAGCAAAAAGATTCATATTATCTTGGCTATGTTCAAATCACTTTCAGGTGAGAGATGTGGAAATAGGATCAAAGAGCTATTTATTCAAGGGTGCCTAATGCGCCCTAAATGTCTCTACAGAAGAATTAAAACCGATCCAAACCCACTGTCGCCCATTAAAGCAACCTATTGTTCTCGGCCATGCCTATTCTTGCAAACCAGAGAGCTCTGAACGATATCTCTCGTGGTAGTCCCACTACCGTTGAAGAACTAATGGCTGGTTCCCCCAAAATGATACACAACTTTGACCACTGCCTTGTCTGTTTCTGACAGATTGGTTGGCAATGGATAGTAAATCCGGGCGAGATTCCATTCGGGAGGAATTTCATACATCATGATAGAGTCTGGATCGAAAGAAGAGGCTAGCAAATATTGGCCACCAATCTGCCCTTTGAAGTTCTTCTCAAAGTCATCATCGGTCATTCCAGTATTCTTCATGCACTCTGCTTTGTCAAACACTAACTTTGATAGCGGGGAGGCATGCTCATGCTCAAAGCCAAGTGCGTGCCCAAACTCGTGGAGTACGATGCGGCGGATCATTTTTTCATCAAGCTGAGGCCCGATAGCAAGATTCATAGTTGGGCCTCCATTTCGATTGGCATTTCTTCCAAGCTCCGACCAGCTTCCCTCAGAATCATCTTCGAAGGTGATTCGAATGTCCGCATTACGTCGGATATTGATGTCTGCTGCAGAGCTGAGAATATGGAAGCGAATGTTAGCGTCGCGCGTCCAGAACTCAGCACATTGTCTGATCACGCCTTCCACGTCACATCCGACATGAACGGGAGGATGATCAAGGTATGCTACCGTAATGATGTGTCCAAGGGGCCCGCGGTTCGGTTTCTCCATCCATAATTTCTTAGCCCCTGGGGGTATCTTTGGTTTGTTGGTCGGCTTGGAAACGGCCTTGGTCACTTCTGAAGAAGAGCGTTCGAGCCGGCAGGAAGGAATTGGTTGTTTCTGGTCTGCAGAAAGAAGATTGTTGGTTCGAAGGGATGGTTCGTCACTGGTCGTCTTCATGGGGCCCAATCGCGGTGATGATATGGTCATAGTGACCGAAATTGGAAGGATTCAAAGACTATAGAAATGATGGGAAGAGGAAGATGATAGAACAGGTCAGTATTAAATGACTGCTAAGGTGTTTATATACTTGGAAGGAGCTGAGGTCCGAATTTGGATTGGGCTCAACAAGTCTCAGCTCAGAGGCTTACAGCTGCTGACGTTAGTTACATGGATGGGTTCGTGTTTGCACCTCTCGGAACCATGCACCACTAACCAGCCTTACCCAATTAGGAAGATTTGGAAAAGTGATCCAAAGATAGTAAAGATCATCGAGTACCCACTCTGCCACTACACTGAATCCACCGTAAAAAGTTTCGCTGTGAAATTTGTGATATGAGATCTGAAACCATTTTCTATCAATCCTGTGGATTAATATTGATAATTATATCTATATTTCTTGATCGGTGTCTCCTGAGACTCGAGTTGGCAAATCTACATTGGACACTATTCAACAGCCTACCAGACATTCTTTATTTTTTGCTATCCTTGAAGGAAAAGCCAAGGGCTCAGCTGCTGGGACGTGCCCGATTTCGCTATTTATTAACCGGTGCTCGGTGTGTCTACTCCCAGAATTCCCACCGATACGCTTCTGCATGCAAATCTCAATGGAAGGCTCAAACGATGAACTATGTTTACCTGAAATCGACTATTTTACTCAAATAGTTTCTTTAGCAACAAGTGTAGTAAGTCTGTAATACAATTGCTTTTAAGTTATCAACCTTCCAACAATTAGGCACTTGAGCCATAAAATGGGTCATAACACTTGGTTCTCAGACAGCGTGTTATTCTTTATTGTGTTAGTGTTTAGATTAGAACAGATTATTACGGAACGCGTATATTGGAAAGCTTTATTTTCTGGCTCAGTTACAATCCTTCGCAATTGCTGCTTTGACCTGAGCCTAGCCTGAGTCCCGGGTAAGCCAGAGTACATGTAAGACTGTATGATCTAGAGTACCTAGCTTGGATTCCAAGAAGGTACCTTCGATTTTGGTCAAGTGGTTAGGTTCTACAGTACAAGGTGAATCGGATAAGAAATATCGGAATCGCGCTAGCCTTAATCAGGCTCTTCGCTGACTCATGGGGTGCTTAGTTCAAAGGTAGAAGATCGAACCTTACCCATCATCGATTGCGGGCCAAGGCGAGTTTATTTGGGAGATATCGCCACTCTACAGACTGTAAATGGCGTTGGCGCCATGCTTGAGCACCCGATCTGACGTCTCTAAGTGTATTTCGATAAGCGGTATGATTGATGCAGGCGCTCAACTTCAGCGATGAACGGCTTTCTGTTCATTCGAAGTCTTATCATCTCGCTTTCTATTTAGTGAATAGCTCATAGTCCACCGCGCGCTCAATTTATCTAATGATTGGCCATTTATTAACAATTCATTACATTCTAAGATCTCATTAACCAGCCCCACCGCCCAGAACCCTCCAGTGCCATGTCCACGGTAATAAATTGTGTCTATGAAAAGGCTGGATTGGAAATCAGCCGGATGTTGAAAGACCCGCCCGAGGACTTCATCAAATCCTGAACACTTATTGAACTTCGCATGTCAAAGTTCTCCTTGTCCAATATCTTCTGAAATCTGCGGGCTTGCAAAGACCTCGTTCCATGCATCCTTATGGCGAGACCCATACCTCGTTCCACCCAGTATCGACATGTCTCCCATGAACTGACCTCGTGAAAATGGAAAGCAATGTTCTGAACAAAGTCTAGTAGGAATACTTTGTCATTCGCCTCATCCTTGAAAATCTGGCATCGTGCTTCTAGCGATGTGATGACTTCTTCGAGAAGGTCGTCACAAGAAGAGGAGTCAGTCTCGTCGAAGAACTGATATGCCAGGCTTGTCACTGCTTTAAGGGTAGCTCGCGAGATCGGCTCCTCCTGAATAGAAAGGAACGGCGCGATTGAAGTTCTTGCACTCTTGAGGTGATGATGAATCTGTTCAGTATGGCCGGTATTGCTATGCCACTTCGCCAACGCACATTTAGCCCGGCAAGCTTGCAGGGCCATTGCCAAGTCGTCAGGTTTAGCTTCACAATGTCTGATCATGACTTCAAGGACATCGTTGAGTCCTTTGATGTTCGACATGATGGCAATATCGATCCTGTTAAGCTGTTGGCTTATTGAATCAGGATCATCCGTCTCGGGGAATGCTCGGTGAAGGT
This sequence comes from Fusarium austroafricanum, assembly GCA_012932025.1. NCBI lineage: Eukaryota > Fungi > Ascomycota > Sordariomycetes > Hypocreales > Nectriaceae > Fusarium > Fusarium austroafricanum. The sequence goes on along the minus strand of JAADJG010000346.1, from coordinate 13,039 downwards.
CGGTATCCATAATCGGCTGTCTTTGTTGGGATTCGGATGCTGCCGTCAAGATGTTGACATCTTCGTCTGTCTCATCATCTAAAAGTTTATATACCAGAACCTCGGCGTCTTCCTGGCGCCCCCAGCATCGAAATAGTTCTACCATGCGTGCGTAGTGGAGATATACGTTGTCATGCCTGGGACCCCATTTCGAGACATGATGTTCTGACATCCAGTTCAAGACTGCGTTTGCTTTATCCATGAGGCCAGATTTTGCATAGAAACAAGCATAGAGATACGCAGCCTTTAGTGTCTCATCATGGGTTGGAGATAGTTTGAAGCGAAATCCCGACACTGCGTCTCGGAAATCCGCATTGGCTTCGTTAACGTTCCCGATGGAAGCAGCATGTGAAGCTGCATTGAGTAGCTCATTTAGCTGAGACAAGGATGTATTTTTGAGGTCCAAGTTAACTGGCGGAGTATCCAGATAGAACTTCGGTCCTTCGTCTCGGTCGTGCGTCGAGGCGGGTAATTGAGATGATGCACATTGTCGAGGACTCTCGTTGCGAGGTGTATAGTACGTGATGTCACCAGGAGTTCGTCCACATGCCACTGGCCCGCCTGCATCTCAAGAATCAGTCACGCTGTGAATTTATCATATGAGATAGACTTACCACTTCCAGGGTCCTGCCATGTCTTGCCGGCTCTCCGCGCAAGTTTCTCATCTGTCCACTCTTGATTATTCCACAAAAATGTTGTCTTTTTAGGCCTCCTTTGATAGGATTTCTGAGCCATCCAGGTAGCTGGGAGATTCTTTACCCATTTCCAGACTTTGAACCTGTTTTTATACATTCTCTCACTACAGTGATGGAACAGTCAGCAAAGTAGCCTTGACTTGACGTCTCTCAAGGGACAGGGATGGCAATGAAACTTACGAGGCAGAGAACCCATAGTCATTCTCCATTTGTTCAACTACCTGTGGCAAGGGCAAGTCTTCTTTCATGTACAACCTTTCAATGTGCGGTTTGTTCTGTTCCCATTTCGTTTCCGCAATCGCGGGTGCTCTGGGCCTGCGGGTTACTCGTTTGGGTGACCTAACGTCGATGGCTTCTCTGTTTCTAAGGGCCTCCAAGCCCGTACCGAGTGGATGTATTATGGCGGATTCTGGGTCCGAGGATTCCTGCAGCGAATGACCTGGCAGTTCGTTACTTCTGGTATTAGAATTATGCAGTGTTGCATCGTGTGTTTCTGGTGTACTGAAAACCCCTGGGAGAGATAAACTGGATGGAATTTGTGGATATGGAGCCTGTAATCGGGCGAGTAGGTCCCCTAATGATGGCCAACTGCTGGCACCCGAGCTTGGTTGGTTATGGCCTCCAGCAGCTGGAAGCTGAGAACCGGAGTCCCCCTCCCAAGAAATGCCGTAGTCTTGAGCGGGACGATTGATTTCTGACATAGTGAGAGATTGATGCAAAGAAACACTTCTTGATCCCTCAATTGTTGTTCGTAAGCTTTCGCGTTGTGTGGAATGGACATGGGCTTATTTTATAGAACAATGTTTTGGAAAACTACTTTAAACAGGATTTTTGCGGAAGTGGCCTGGACGCGGTGAAACAATATTCAGCCGCAGCCAGCCTTGGAAAGTACTAAAAGTACTACAAAGTCCTAGAATGCTACGTCGTCCGGTGTTTCACCTACGCACGGTCGTATGTCATTCTTGATTGGGCGCCTCTTCCAGTCAGCGCCTAACACTCGCTCTGGGCACTAAAGTACTGATACGAGACAGCTTGAAATGCCTCAGTGATTGCCATTGGATCACAGGAAGTCCCAGAAAGAATCGAAAAGGCTTTCCCAGGCACCTTCCGCCTCCACCACATGCAAGGCAAATTAGCTAAATTTCTTGATTGGCTAGGCAAAGTTCTACAAAGGCTTCCGCAAAGTCTTGGAGTTAATCCCGGTTTGCCATTATCTAGATTGTAGGGCTAGTGCATCTCGTGTTGCTAGCTGAAAGGCTTCGAAAGTACTATCCGACAACGACGGTCATTCCAAGACTGTGTCATCAGGCGATCATAAGTCAATTTTGGATAAGTTCCTTGTCTTTGCTTTGAGTTTGAAAGGACTAAGCAAGAACTAGAAAGGATTATGCATTTTTTTTCTTTCATTATATAAATGAACATGCTGACTATATCTTGTGGACATCCAACTCACCTCGGCGCCATTGCAAGCTAATTTGTCACTCGTCACAAAGTAATAATTTTCTCTACGATGTGGCCCAATACACCCTCACTGACTTGATGCTTCAGATCATATTATAAGTGGTATCAGCCTGTTACACTCGAAAGATGGTATGCTCCCTAACTTTTCTACCTGTAAACGCCCAACTGACTTAGCCAGCCGGATACATTCGTGACCGTCCCCCGTCCGGCTGGCGGCGATAACAAAAAAGCCATACACCGTTTGGTGCTGGTTCGAAATGACCAGCCTGATTCCTACGCCGTAGGAAGGTGGCTGGCTGAGTCTATTGATGAGGAACCATTTAACACGGTTGCTGCGGTCGAATTGACACGAGACCCCAACATGGACAACACCTTGAAAGTTCAAGCCCCTGCATATGGCGTCAAGGGGTCTAAAATTTGAAGGCTTTTACGCGTCATTCCTGGGTGTGTTGATTCGCGGGTTAGCCTTAGAATAGTAGCGCTGATGGGGTAAGGGAAGACGGGGCTAGGGCCATGTACAGGTACATGCTTCATGCACGGGGTGAGGCAGAGGCAGAGGCAGCGCCGCAGCGCGGGTACTAATTATAAAAGATCGACTTTCCTCTTGTCCATCTGTGCCTATAGTTCTGTATTCTTTGTTACCTTGACATCTACTTAACATTCTAAACGCAAAATAATGGATTCGACAGATAGCGATCAACCCTTTGATTGGACATTCTCTCTGCCTCCTCAGCCCGTCAACCCAACAAACCTTCAAGGATCTGGCCTTGTATGTGAGACAAAGCACTTTGACTCCTTCTACAATGCCTCTGGGGACCGCATCATTCTCCCTTCTGGGCAAAAATACAAATCAAAAAAGGCTCAAGCCGATGAAAGTGCCCTCACAGTCACAAACTTCTGGGACGAGGACCAAGATCTTGAGAGAACTGTTCTTGAGATTAAATCGCCATTCATGAAGGCCGCTCTCAAGGCCGCGGTGCCCGAATATGCGACTTTCAACATTGACGTCAAAAATATCAGCATCACAGGAGAACCACGATGTCTTTTTCATTACCGTGATGAGCTTGCGAGTTACGGAGCTACCTTGGAGCAGAACCAGGATCCTGAAGGTGCAAGGCATGTTCAACACCTCATTTCCTACATGTGGGAAGTCCTTGTGGTAGAGATCGCGGCTTTCAACGTGCTAGAGTTGCTCCAAGACTTTGAGCCTTCCTTGGAACACAAATATCTGTGGATGCTCTTTCGCCCGGGAGATATTGTGTACGTCCGAGCGCTTCGCCCCTGGGCATTTCAATTTAAATCAATGACTCTATCTCAATACACTAAAAGATGGATATTGGAAGGCTACGGTATTGGCTATGATGGAGACAATTTCGGTTCTAGCTTCAGAAGCGCAATCATTGAACCATACGAAGGTGTGAAACCACTGAAGGAGCTTAGCGCTATCAACTTGGACCGTTTGCCAGAGGAAAAGAAAAGGATTGTGAAAGAGGAGCTGATTGCACGCGGTCGAAAGTTTGTGAGTATTCACGGACAACAATGCTTTTGGTACAGTGAAAATCGCTCCAAATGCTCAGACGGATGGGTAAGTTTTGTTCCATAGTGTCTTTCTTTCTTTTACTGATCCTCAAAGACCAAAACTCGCATCATAGCCGATACCAAAGGATACGACACATGGGAAGGTGGTCAACTGAAGCTGACAGATGAAAAACCCAAGTTTAAGCCTGAGGAAGCACCGCAGAAAATGACTGAGGGTGATCTTATGATATGCCATAACCGTGTCAAGGGCTATTCTCTAAGGGAGAACAAGTGGGGGAATTTCGAGGTCGATTTCATAAGCGACATAAGTTATGACTCCAATGCCTTCGATGCACTGATACTACCAGACGACCAAAAGCAACATCTACTTTCACTCGTTCGTACCCATGAGGATGACAGTTTCTTCTTTGGTGATCTCGTGAAAGGGAAAGGAACAGGCACTACATTTCTCTTGTATGGAGAACCTGGCGTTGGAAAAACGTTGACCGCTGGTATGCTTTTTAAATTCTGTCTCTTGGATGAGATTACGAACTTAAATTTATTGTAGAGAGCATCGCAGACCGCTTTGAAAAGCCTCTTCTTCGATTGGACGCTGGAACGCTTGGTACATCTCCGTCATCAGTTGAGAGCGGGCTCAAAAGGGCCTTTGACTTAGCAGAAAGATGGCACGCACTACTTCTTCTTGATGAAGCTGATGTGTATCTGGAACAAAGGATGTCGAAGAGTTTAATTCATAACGGAATTGTATCCGGTAAGATTTTATTTTTCTATGCCTATGTTCATGCCATTTGACCAGGAATGTACAAGTACTAACATCATATCAGTATTTCTTCGCAGACTTGAATACTTCCATGGCATTTTATTCTTAACTACAAACCGAATAAGCTCGTTCGATACCGCCTTTTCATCTCGCATTCATCTTGCACTCTACTATCCACCTCTTTCTCAATCGAGCCGGCGTACACTCCTCTATACATTTCTGCAGAAGGTCTCCAAAACTAGTGCAGACAACTTAAGCCACGATGGTATTCTCAAGAAGATATCGAAGGAAAAGTTAAATGGCCGGCAAATTAGAAATCTAGTACAATCTGCTTGTGCGCTGGCTCATGGCGACACTTCTGCCAAGGGTGATATTAAGAAATATCATTTGGAAACAGCACTGCGACCGATGAAGCAATTCACTCGGAGAATGGAGAAAGTCAGCGGATGCGATAGGCCCGAAACCCCTGTGATTGAAATTGATAACGAGGGGAACGAGATTGAAAAACTTGAGGAGTATACGGACAGTGAAGAGGAGGTTGAAGACCATGAAGGGAGCCCTGGCTTTCAACAGAACAAACGTAGACGGCTAATTTGAGTGGTAATTGATTGTATGTAACATGGAATAAGTAGACACCCTCAGCAACTATTATACTACCTTCAGTTACTTTAAATGAAACTTTTACTCTAGTAACTCCTGATTCTTTAGCTATCTGTATCCTTTATATAGGGCAGTAAATTCTCTATCTGTCAGGCTACACATAGAAGAAGGTCCTAGAAAGAGATATTAACCTCTACCTTAGATTTATTGAGTAATACCTAGCATTAGTCCTTAGAAGAGAACACATATACAGTCACCTGGCTCTATAACTGAGAAGGGATATGTCTAGTGCATCTACACAGTCCATTATATAAAGTTCGACATCAGGGTTAAGAAAAGAGTACAACAACTTATTAAGACCTACAGGAGAAATTAGAATGTTCTTAAAAGGGGATTTTTATATTAACAAGTATCGATATTATGTAGTTAATTATGCTCTGTGGACGAGTTAGAATAAATGACCATGACAGTATACTATGGCCATCCTAGGGACTGGTAGCCGTAAGTATAAGCTATAGGCTATTACTCGAGTCCCAGTTTTTGAAACCTTCTTATCTTTTGTCCTATCATTAAAAAAAAATGATATTTCGCCATTTCCTTCTGCTGGATGTCAAAGCAAGTGTCTTGTGGAGAAACATACTTGTTCATGGTATCAGGAGGCGAAGCAGAGCCGCTATCTGCAGCCAAGGTCTCCAGCACACGCGGACGCGATACCCCGAATTGCCCACGTTTGACTCTAAGTTAAGAATCGCACGATATTTCGAAGAAGACACATTATCTTATCAATAGGTTGTTAACATCCTAGACTAGTGGATAGATGCGGCACATTCGACGAGTGCTATGCATGAATCAATCAACAACGGACAATGATTCCCGAAGTTAAGGCCTATTTACGCCTATTCATGAAACTACTTGTCACAAAACGTGGACTGGACAATATCCCCGCGGGGTAATTCCTTTAAACGCCGATCCTCCGAAGTTATCTCCACAAACTCGGACCAGGTTGTTAACCTTCGTTGGAGCCTTGACTGGTGCCAAGTGATTTAAGCTTATTTTGGGTATGGGGCCTTGAGTGTGGGGATATTGCAACAGCATGATTATTCGAGGCCACGATACAGATTTGTGTTGCAGTGATTCTGGATAGAGACTAGGATTGGGGTTACTGCGTCCGAATTGTCCCGATCTCAGAGTCATCACGCGAAAAAGGTGAGTCCGGGCGGTTGCGTTGCAAAGGACCGACACTTCGTTGAGCAGATTCAACCAGTAATACTGCATATAGCGTTTAAAACAGACCGTTTAGATCCTTCAGCGTGGCATCGTTCACCAAGCCAGGCAACTGGATAAGTTAGCCCACTTCTTGACTCATTCGCGAAGCCCTTCTTTGACGCTAAGCGAAATTCCCCGTTCGCTTGTAAAAGCCTCTTGTAAGAAAAAGCTTAACGTAGCATTCGGCCATAAGCAATCGGCTGATTCAAGCGGGGAAGAAGCATCTCGGACATAGTTCTGCTTGCCGAGAAGAAGGGCGGCCAATCGTTTGGCAGTAGAGACCAAACGCTTAAATTTATGCTTGAAGCTTGTGTCGGGAGCTAAACTCTGAATGGCGGGTCGGTTCGTAGATCTCCAAGAAACCCCGAGACTCGGCGTTGGACCCTGAGGCTTGGGGACTTGGCGGGAGAGGACTTTGAGGGAGGGTTTTGACAGAACATTTCCAGACGTTTGTAAGGGGAATTGATTGAGATGGAAGTGATGTAAAAAGCTGTAAAAAGCTCGTGACAATGTGTTTCTACAGTTATCTTCATGGACGTCGTTGGCCTTTAAGGTGATATCAACGGCCGTAACGTATCGCAACGGAGCCTGCACGGAAATGCAATCTTTATCTCCTCACCACGGAAAAGACTCAACCTAACATCCCCTCACCCACTCTTGGCAGACTCCACACTCAACCTCATGATCCTAACCATTGCTCCAAGGATATCCATGCTTACCCTTGATTTCTACCCCACGGGGAAACCAGTGGAGTAACACATCCGACCAGATGATCTTGCCCATTCATGTCCGTAGGATGAGTTTCTCGGAAAGAATGACGATGGGTTTGGGTTTGCGACGCAAAGATAAAAAGGCCGCAGTGCCCCCGCGTTGAGAAGAGGGTCAGACACTTGCAAGATTTCGCAGTATCTTCTCTCGTCTTTTTGGATAACTAAGCTTCTTTGCTACTACACTTCTTCTATTTCAATAATCTATGGGCTGGAATACTCATGCGTCGGGCACCAATGATCCGCCTGAGGTGCGGAACTGGCGAATCCACCTGATTGCCACGGTGGCTTCCATGTCCGCCCTCGCCATCGGATATGATACTTCTGTTATTGGAGGTACAATGGCCTTGACCTCTTTCATGAGGGACTTTGGCCTTGACCTCGTTGAAAAAACCCAGCGCGACACCATCCAGGGAAACATTGTCTCCACCTTTCAGGTACACTCTCACCTTTTTCCTTCACCCAGCCCTCTTTCGAGTATTCGTCTAACAGGAATATGTAGGCTGGCTGTTTCTTCGGTGCTCTGTGCACTTTCCCCATCGCTGAGAAATGGGGTCGTAGGAAGACCATCATGGGCGCTGCCTGTATGTTCCTCCTCGGCGGCGCTCTCATGACCGCTGCAAACGGTAATCTGAACATGATCTACGGCGGAAGAGCCGTAGCTGGTCTCGGTCTTGGTGCTTCGTCCCTCACTGTTCCTGTATACATCAGTGAAACTGCGCCTCCGTCTATCCGTGGTCGTTTGGTTGGCATCTTCGAAATCGCGTCGCAGGGCGGTGGTATGCTTGGTTTTTGGATCAACTACGCTACTGACCGCACTATTGACGTCAACACGAAGACGCAGTGGATTATTCCTCTTGCTGTACAGCTCCTTCCGGGCGTTGGACTTGCGTTGGGAATGCTGTGGTGTCCTGAGTCGCCGCGCTGGCTTGCGCGTGGTGACCGGTTTGAAGCAGCTGAGAAGATCCTGTCGCAGATTCGAGGCTTGTCGCCTGATCACGAGTATATCCGTCGAGAGATGGGTGATATTCGTGCACAGGTTGAAGAGCGAAGTACCAACAAGATGAGCAAGAAGCAGCAGTTCAAGAAGCTGTTCCAGAAGGGCGTGCGAAACCGTATGGGCATTGGTATGGCTCTTATGTTCTTGCAGAGTTTCACTGGTGTCAACATCATCACTTACTACGCTCCCCGTATCTTTGAGAGTCTTGGCATTCCGGGTACGTCACTGAAGCTCTTCTCCACTGGCTTTTATGGTATCTCCAAGACTCTTGGCATGGTTCTCTTCACCTTCTGGGTCGTTGAAAAGGTTGGTCGTCGCAAGGGCTTGATCTGGGGTGCTGCACTCGGCTGCATTCCCATGTGGTACATCGGCGGCTACGTGATGGAGGCCGATCCAGCCGCAGCCGCAGCAGCAGGAGTTGTTAACCGCGATGGATGGGGATACCTGGCGATTGTATGCGTGTACGTCAACGCCATCATCATCTGCGCGACATGGCAGGGTATAACCTGGACCTACGCATCTGAGATCTTCCCACTCGACATCCGCATGCTCTGCGTAGCCATCACGACCGCCGACACATGGCTCGGCTCCTTCATCATCGCGCGATCGACGCCCTACATGATATCTGACCTGGGCTACGGAGCATACTTCTTCTTCAGCTCGATTCTGGTGCTCATGGGCATCTGGTCGTTCTTCTTTGTACCCGAGACAAAAGGTGTGTTACATTCAGTTGTTCTAGACTTTTTCTAAGCTGACGCGTTTAATAGGTGTTACACTGGAAGATATGGATGCACTGTTCGCCAAGCCAGTATATAAAACCGTCTGGGCGCAGATGCGAGGTAAACCGGTCCTGGAAGCTAATCGCTCCGAGTCTCCGTTTGAAGACGACGAGAAGGCACATGAGCTAAGGATACCTTAGCGGCCGTTTTTTTTTTTTTTTTTTTATACAGCAGATAAGGAACTGAGAAAAGAAGACTTGGGTTATCGGCTGTAAATTGGTGTGCCTCCCCTCCTTGTGCAAACGTGAATTGCTGCGCCGTGAATGGTTGGTGTGACATGACCTGACTCTTCCAGAAGGGGACTTTTGTTCCGATGCCGAGTGAGAATTTTAAGTTATGACAACAGGACAAACTAAGCTTATCTATCCATGGCTCTGATCTTGAGCAATTCTTATTTCGACCGCGCCTCAATTCACTGATCTCCATTCGTGAACAGGTCCAATCGCCAATCTGCACAGATCAGACAGAGTCGCAGAGAACACAGAGGATATGGTGATCAGTGATGTAAATGGCCCTTTTACCCCGCAAACCTTCCCCAGATTCTGACGTAGATTATTCCCTCGTTTGGGTTTTTCGTTTGTCATAGCAACACGGCCCTTTTGCTAGTTTGCGGCCGCCTGCCAAGAACGACCCTAATATTCATTGGTGACGAGTTGGGATTAACCGCGTGACATTCCCCATTTGTGCGATTTCTTGGTTTTTATGATTGCCAAGAAAGACGGTGTCTTGGCAGTGAGGGGAGAGTGCTGGCGCTGGTCAGCTTGTGACAATTGCAGGGCTTCTCAGAGGGACAGCCAAGAGATAAGGGCTTTTTGGGGGCGGGCGAGACGAAAATGGAATGATCTTTTGTTTGTGGACGAGTGTTGGTTTGGAATTAAAATATCGAATGCTTTAATTAAACATCAACGGCCTTGTTGCTCCGCCAATCTAATATTTAACGTAATAAATTTCCACTTTCCCGATCTTCCCCGGATTTGAACGGATTCCCCTGCCCCATACTGAACCCGAGATTATTACCGTCTGAATGGGGATGGAGATAATGTATCGCACTAAAACGAGCACTATTGGCTGCGCTCAGGTACCGTCTGCACCACCACTTTGGGCTGGTGACAATGGGTGATGTGCTTTTATGAGCCAAGAGATAAACTCCTTCCTTTTGGAGTTGATGTAGATAAATTTATCGCCTTGGCGACCCGTGTCCCCAAACGTTCGGGTTTTGACAGATTCTCGGCAAGTCTGGGCGATGAATTGTGACTTTGGAGGTACGGTAACCGTTGGAGTAGCCACGTACCGACAGATTACAGTACAGTACAGTACTCTCAAAAATACGGGTGCAACCTCACAATGGCTGCTTGCCACTCTGCTGGCTCAATCAATGCCAACGCACCTATCACCATCACCACAATCCAATGCAGAACGCCCACTCGTCATTCCTCGGGTCATTCGTGATAGCGTTTTAAGCTTGATGTTTAGCTTGCCACTAACGTGCAGCCACTTTGGAGTCTGTTCAAGACATGCGCCAAGCCGGAATCCCAACCGGGCATCGTCCAACGAGAAGATCGATCTTGCACCTTCCATTCGTGGTATCATGTCCGTTGTGTCCAGATTTGATCACCTGTTGTTCTCTCTTTTGTCGGGTAGTGCATGTCGGGTAATGCACATCCCCGCACTCTGTGTCAGACTAATTACAGCTTCTCCTCTATTGTTACTGTACTGTACGGTCGTTTGAGCCTGGGGATAATGGCTTGTGCTGAGAGGATCAAATGCTTGTGAGAACGGCATGTATACGGCGTAGCAGTGCACTTTGTATCTACAGTACAAATCATGCAGTAGACTCCCCTTACCGGGCCAGGCAGAGTAGCACCAAACCAATCCTTCCTTGCATTCAGTGTAACAGTCATGTTGTTCCTCCTCGTCTAGAACCACTTGGCATCTTCTCTCGTAGCTCCTGTCTCTTTCATCGATGCTTATCAACTCTTGGCACGCTACACGCAACCCACCCTCTTGGAATTCCCCAATCTCCTGCCTTTTTTGCCTGTGCCACTCTACGCTACCTACCACTCACTGTACAAAGCTCCTCCCCCAGGGTGCACATGCGTGCGGAGATAAAAAGTGTCGCGTCTCCCACTTTCTTCGCATCTTCACGTCTCATTCCCCTCCATCAAGGGTCACTTCTTCTGTAATACAGCTCAGCTTCAATTCGTCGTCATGGTGTCTAAGGAGGAGAAGATCGATAATGGCAGCGCCACGCCGCCTAGCCATGAGGTCCAACCTCAGGCGGTTCACACCAAGGATACTTTCACAGGTGACATTGAGGGCGTTCGTGATGATTTCCGTGAGGAGGACTTCATGACCCGCAATGGTCTCAACCTCAAGTCCTTCCAGCGCCGTAAGCACTCTCCCCACTGGCATCACCAATTGGCCACTGACAATTGCATTGCAGGTGACTATGGCACTGGCGTCGTCGAACTCGATCGCTCCATGAAGCAGCGTCATCTCCACATGATCGCCATTGGCGGTTCAATCGGTGCCGGTTTCTTCGTTGGCTCTGGTGGCGCCTTCACCAAGGGCGGCCCTGGCGCTGTCTTCCTCTGCTTCTCTATCGCTGGTGTTATGATCTTCAATGTCGTCCACGCTCTCGGTGAACTGGCCGTCATGTACCCTGTCTCTGGTGGCTTCTATACTTACTCTACTCGCTTCATCGATCCTTCTTGGGGTTTTGCCATGGGTTGGAACTACGTAAGTGTCACATCCATCACCCAGACCATCCATCATGAATTGAAGGGCTGACAGTCGCAGGTCTTTCAATGGGTTATCGTCCTGCCGCTCGAATTAACAGTCTGCTCCTTCACTGTCCAATACTGGAATAAGGATATCAACGAAGCCGTCTGGATCTCTGTCTTCTGGCTGTTTATCATTCTCATCAACATCTTTG
>JAADJG010000345.1:0-20165 GCA_012932025.1 Fusarium austroafricanum | reverse complement strand
TCCCGGGCGGAACCACATTTTTTGCCCATTATACAGCCTTTATGAGCCTGGCTGACCCTCTTTTTGTCCTGGTCTGAGACACCAGAGATTTAACCCAATGATGTGTATGGAATTGTGACGTGGTAATGTTCTGAGTCTTGAGCCCTGTGGCGTTACTCCGATCTTCAAACAATGGCGAGAAGAGTCAATCAAGGTTCCGCCCTCTAGGTACGTAGCAGGTTCCATAAAATCCAATTATTTGGTTGACATGCTGAAGCCATAAGGCATATCTTTGTCTTGAGGTGTCAGTCAGCCTTACGCATAACTGCCGCTCAGAACATTTTCCACATACCAAAACACTTACAAGGCTTTCTGAAACCAGAACGGCAAAGACAGGTGTAGGTTTAGAACTCAAGAGACAAAAGGGAGCCAAGTAACGAAACGACAGGTAAAAGTCCTAGATGTCGATCTGCTAGCATTCCATCCCTTGAATGCGCATGCCAAGATTGCTGCGGCCAGTCGAGACCTTTCGTGGCTTGAGTTGCCCTGCATAAGCTTGTTTGTGTCTGCAACTTTGTGGCTTCAGTTGCGCGAGAGAAATAAGGGGCACAAACGCAAAGATAAATGGCGTTCAATAACCTTAAATTAAGTGTTCAGCCTTTACTAGCACGGTATGCCGCTAAACGCCTTGCGGCTTCTCACCGCTGTCCAAGTTCAGCCTCATTGTCAATCAGCTGTGTCTCATGTGATGGTCTTTTCCTTATCCGGTTGTTAAAGTCAGTTTCATTTTTCGTCGGTTGGCAAGTTCCGCCAAAAGGGAGACGTGATGCAGCAAACAATCATTCAATAAGCGATAGTCTTTGCGAGACAGCTTCAGATAGGCTGAACTGCCGAGTGGCTGACTTCAGGCTGAAAGCTGAATCTGATCTCGATTTCTTGGCAGCTGAGGGCGAATTTTCCAGCGATGAAAGTCTCTGGCAAAATATTTAAACATGACACCCAGGCCATATTGAACGTGCAAGCTTCAGTAAGCACTTTCTCGAGACTCACTCAATACGACTGCGCCATGAAGATTCACCCATCATCCATGCTTTTTAGTTATGTCTTATCATACGCATATGCAGCTGAGCAGAAAAACATTTTCGAATCCTGCAATGATGTCTATGGCATTCTTGAGTGCGATACCACCGTCGAATACCCAATCGACACTGACCCTATTCGCGGTAAGAAGTCAACTTCAAAAAATCGGACATGGCTCACAGTATCTACATAGATGGGACAGGCGCAGTGGTTGACCTCGATATCAAGGTTGACAAAGTCAACATTTGTGATGCTGTTACAAACGCCCTTGGAAGTTACGACTTCGTGGACAACAAGGAATTAAACTGCCGTTGCCTATCGAGTGCGGTTGACTGGGGCAATACCCCAACTGCTAAGCCAATTTTCGACGGTCAGGTCAATGGCCAGGTAATAGGACCATACCTTGAATGGATGTATAAAGATGAAACGGCAAGTATATTGAGCATCGCCTAGCATGGGTCACTGACTAACTTTCAAAGTGTCTTGCGGACAATGATTTCACGATTTCGACTGACCGAGCATCGGTTCTGAAAAGCCAGCTCCCGGCTACTAATGGTTGGACCATCGTCAGAGGTCCCGATGTATGTCTCCCATTTTAGTGGACCATGGGCGTGGGCACTGATAAGATTTTAGATCGACGTAGCAACATACAAGAGGCTGCTCAAGGCAGTGGTATCCTGCTACACAGGTACAGAAGTTTGTGACAAAGCAAAAGTCCGCGCGTTCTTCGCCAGCTATGTTGAGAACGCAGACAGTATCACTGATAGCGAGCTTGTGAGGATGCTGAACAAATGGGTTACCTTGTTTGCATCTCTCAAGAAGAAGACTACCGATGTTCAAACGTATGCGAAGCAAGTCCAGGCTCGTCTAAAGACTGTTTCCAACAAGGTCAACTCGGTCAAGGCCAACGTCTGCAAGAACAATGCCTGTAAGGGCTCAACCCCAACCAACGCTTTCAAGAAGTGTAAGAACCCCAACAGTCATGTTAAAACAACGACTAACACGCCTTAGACTCTAGTACCTTTTCAACTATCAAGAGTCTCCAAGGCGTTCCCAATGCTGCAGAAAGGTCACTCGCCAACATCCCGAAGATGACACAAATCGCCCGCGACGCCATCAAATACACCACAACTCCAGCAGACGAAGCTTATTACGTGAACCTTGTGAACGACTATCAAATAAACTCACTACGAGATGTCATCAAAGCCTTCAGAGTTACTCAATATTTCCCGCAGGCAGCAGAAGACTTGAAAAAGCTCACCGGCACCTTCAACCTCATTAGCAATCACGCAGGCGCTGCCAGGTCAGGTGCTACCTCCATCAATCAGATTCTATCTACAAACTGGGCCAAGAACTCAGAATTAGCCAAGACTGCATCTGGTCGCAAAGTCCGTGATGGTCTCATCAGCATCCAGAAGAGCTTCAGGAACGATCTCAAAGGACCCCTTGATAACCTTATCAAGGCCAACAAGGCCGTGGAAGACCTTCTTAACCAGTTTCCGCTTCGAAAGAAGAGATTTGAGTTTGTTTCTGGTGGCGTTCCTTACAATCGCTGGACGAACGTTCGCATGGCTGTTCCATGCCGGAAGGAAACAAGCCGGCCGTTTACGCGCGATGGTTTCACGAAAAGCTACCCCTACAGCAAAATAGAAGCTTGCGAATTTGGTCCTGCAAAGGTCCCTTTCATCAAGCATGTCATTCCTTACATCAAGTACCGCTTTGTTTGACGATTCTTTACTCAATTTCCTACCAGGATATTTTTTCATAGTTTGTTGAATAACCTTACAGAATATCTCCCAGTCAGCGAGATAGCTCAAATTCCTTTTCATAGTATTCATCATTTTTGTTATGAAGGATTCGGGAGATTAGAATGCTGGCAGATTTCTGAACAGCCTAATGCACAATTGTATTTTCATAACTCAGGTGTTGATAACTTGTTGTCATGGTGATATCAATGACAGCATCCAGCGGCAAAGAAGAGGCTAGTCACGGCTTAGCCCTAATATTACTTTGCACACATGTCTTTGCTTTTCATTTTCCTTCATTCTTTGCAATGCCTCGTGATACTCTATTACCCCATGAAAACAACAACCCCGCAAACCGGCTCCACGATCCCGGGGGAATTCGGGGGACTAGTCCGGGCCGGTGCACACCTATTAGCTAACGGTTTCCTCCACAATCAATAAAGTCTGAGTTTTAACTCCTGCAACTAAACGCCACTGCATACAAAGTAACAACGGTTCAAATAATGGTGGTAATAATGCTCTAACTATTACCTAACTGTTGAGACGGGCTAAGAGAAGGGAGAACGAAGAAAACTCTGCAGAATGCGCGACGGGAGGTACTTATAAATAGGCCACCGCGCCAAGTTTTGAGGCTCAATGTATTTTTCAAACCCTAAGCTTGAGTAGAAAATTCTCTAGTATTCCAAAATACCGAGTAAGCGCCATGGCTACCAAGAGCATTGAAGAAGTCCGTTCTCACTCACCCGTCCCACCGCCTCTGGGATTGGGCCAACGTATCGGCAATCCTGTGCGTAGCTTGAGCTATTCGTATCGTCTGGATTGCAACTGACAAGACCCTTCCTAATAGTCCCCTCTAGCTATGGGTACCTTTGCAACTACCCTCCTTACTTTGTCCTTGTCTATGATGGGCTTCCGTGGAGTCGAGACTCAGACTGTCTTCATTGGCAACTTGTGCTTTGCGGCTGGCCTCTGCATGTTTGTATCTGCTCAATGGGAGATGGCGAGAGGCAATACATTCGGCTATTCTGCGTTGAGCGCCTATGGTGAGTTATTGAAGCAGACCTCAACCCAAATTTTGTAATGGCCACTAATGTGGTGCAGCCGTGTTCTATGGTGGCTACGGTGTCATTTTGTGCCCATCTCTCGGTGTTCTGGAATCTTATGGCGGAGCGACTCCCGAGTACCATAATGCTCTTGGGTTCTACGTTCTAAGTGAGTCTGGCTTGATCGATCCGCTTCATCAATGGCTAACATGCAGATAGTCTGGGCAGTCTTGACCCTATTCTTTATGCTGGGATCAGCCCCAATGTGAGTACGAATGACTAGTTCATTGTTTCCCTAAGGCTAACGCTTTTTTAGCAACCTGGTCTCATTCGGTATCTTCACCACTATCTTCTTCTGTTTTACGCTTGACGCGGCCTCCAACTTTGCGCACGCTGATGGAAAGCTCGAAGTTGCAAAGGGTCTCATGAAAGCTGGTGGTGCATTTGGCTTTGTTTCTGGCTTGTTGGGATATTATAGTTGCGCTGCTTCCATGTGTGCTGATGCTCTCCCATTTGAGCTGCCTTGCGGCGATACATCGAGATTCTTCAAGAAGACTTGCAAGCAACTGTAGTCAGTTACAGCAGAACATTATAGCACTTTACAATAATGAAGTGATTATGTCAAAAGTTCCTCTGATATTGAGATGTACTCGGCTTGTTTTACGGATTTAGTTCTTTTGAGTCCCCCAATTGAGGTTGAGATACAATGCCATGATACAACTAGGTCTTCTTGTTCTCCTCTTGTTCGTCGCTTCTGATCTCATCCCAATCTCCATCTCCATTCGTCTTATCTTTAATATCCTTGGTGTCCTTGATATCCTTGTGAGGAGCCTTTGCAACCCGTTTGCTAGGGTCCATTTCCCAGAGTTTGATCCAAAGCAGAAGTTGGGTCGCGATGATGAAGACACCAGCTCCCAGAACGATAGCCCAGCTGAGAAGTATGACGGCAGTGAAAGGGGAGTAGAGGACAAAGCCCAACATGCGCGGCCGGATAGAAGGATACGTGCGCCTGACAAGTCCGAAAGTGATTCGCCACGCAGATTTGAGGACCCATGAACCGTGAAGAAACAAAAGAGGGAAGACGGAGGTGCAGGCTAAGAGGGCCAGATATTGACGAAGGCGTGAGTTGATGCGATCGGTCAGCCAGAAGCCAGACCGGGGCTTGGTAAGATCGAGTTTGGCAACTTTATCATCGTGCTCATCAGGCAAATGAGGGAATGAATCGACTTGCTTGGCTGACCACCAAGCGTTGGCGAGGATGAGGATCGCTAGCGTCCAAAAGACGTCGCTCTTGATGTACTCATAGCGCGCGGAGTCTGAGTACCACCAGGACTCAGGAATGGAGTGGCACGGCTTGGCAGTCATTTCGGCGATTGAGAGTAATGAAATATGAAGGCAGAAAATTGCGTTAAAATGAAATGAACTGGAGGATGCTCTTCCTTATGAATTATCCCTGTTAAATGGCTGCCTAAGGAGTGACTTCATGGCTCCACATTCCCATCATAGCACTGTTGTCATTGGCTCTTTCTCATTGATCAACTGAAGCAGTCAGCAGTAAGACCACTGCGCGTTGTATTTTTTCGGCGCCTTTTGAAAAATGGATGAGCAAAGCACTCCCTGACATCCGATAGGCCAGGAAATTGTTTTAAAAGTGAGTGCTTTTCTATTTATCCAACATTGTTCTATAAATTAGACCCTTTTTCAGTGAAATAGTGTATTATTCCATCAGTCTGGAATTTGGACCGTTATCCTGAATAGCTCGACTCCATCCGTAAGCATCGCGTAGGCCGGATGCAGTAATGTGAGAAATCCCGCTGACTCACGTGCTACTCAGATCAGTGAAACGCCAACCCCCCAAATGCTCATCTTGTTAGACTTCACAGACGCAAACTTGTTTAATAGTTACAATTCGGACATTCTGAGGTCGGCCGGCGCACAAATTCTGTTGCCTGGTTCATTTACTGCGTTGCTCCGGACACCCGCCCTAAAAAGACCATTGTTGACATTTATCTCGGAGCCTAACAGGCAACGATCAAAGGACAGTCTCACTAATACTCGCCTTCGCCTCTATGGGAAAAACATACATAACACAGCCTCGCAAATACTCCCAATCATCTCTAGTTCTTTCAATATGACGCGTAATCTTTATGTTCCTCTCGAAATCGTTCTTCAGATCCTTGAAGCATCTATCCCACCAGGCCAACCCAATCGAATTATTGACGTCGCAACCCCAGAAGTTCAACAACTAGTTATCTGGACCAGGGTTTGCCGAGCTACCTATGAACCCGCGACTAGGTTCCTGCGACAGCATTGCGTGCACCTTGATTCAGCAACTCGTCTTAAGATATTCCTCAAATGCCTAAAGGAAGAAAAAGCGGAGTCAACTCTTCCAAAGACCATATCGTTCTCTGAAGTCTCATCTATCTACCTGGGACTGGCTTTGGAAGAGATTCAGTCGATACGGGCTGCTGCATTGATTCGAGATGTCTTAATTCAACTCGGTGGCTCCGTACGCCGTCTCATCGTCGACTTGCCGTATCGCAGAATCGCCATGCAGCACAGCATCGACGGGGAAATAGATCACGCCTTTTCTTGGGGTCTGAAGGCATTGACCAACCTTGAAGAATATGTCACATTGGGCGGCTTGCCATCCATGGAATTTTGGAGGAGTGAACTCAATATCAGTCAGATATGGCCCAAGCTACGGAAGGTGGCTGGGTTCAGTATCAATCTAAGCGACGAAGCACTTTGGTACAACGTTGCCATGCATCGCAACATTGAGCATGTGGTCATCACAAGGCCTTACCTACTCCGCCTACAAAAATGGAACATAAAGCAGTCTATCGGCAGCCTATTGTGGAATTCAGAGTCTGGGGGCGATTCCACGTATGCTCGTCCTCTTAAGATTGCTATTGTGAATCATGAGTTCAGTGCGCCCATTATCGACACGCAGGATGAGCACATCCACGATTCTTCCGGACTTCTCGATGTTTGTAGTGTTGAGTTGCCGATGCACGCTAAACGAGTCGATTATGTATGTCGAGAGTGGCTGATCAAATCTGCCAAGGAGGATACACTTTGGGGACATTGTTCCACCACGGTACCAGAGGCTTGGAGACAAACCTGATCGAAACAGTACAGAGAGCTCAAGATTGGATTCAGTGGGAGCAGAAGGATGAGCATGTGTGGATATATAGAATGTCAAGATGGCTTATTTATGTGGAATAATAAAATTTCTTCATCCATTTTATGAGCTCGGAACCACCAAAATATCATCAACGTTGACAGCCTGTCCCGTCGCAATAGACCTGTTGGCCGCAATACCCGTAAGAATTGAAGCGGCACCATCGATATGGCTCGCTGCTCGCATATACTCATCCGATACTGGTGTTCCAAACAGATCGTTTAGTAACACAGTATCCCCACCTCCATGGGCACCAACACCCTCTTCAACCTGTATCTCTCGCGGCTTTTCAAAAAGAGGTCTGAGAAGGATTTTACGGCTCTCGATAGAACCCTCAGCAGCCTGGTCGCCGCCAGAGTTAACATAGCTGTTCTCAACAATCTCGACTTCAAGACGTCCACCGGTTCCATTAAAGCTGACGCGGAAGCCTTCCCATGGTGCATAAGCTGTAAGTGAATATGACAGACTGGCTCCATTTCGATACTTGACGAGAACGTTCATGGTGTCTTCGATACTGATGCCGTCGCCGAAGACGCTCTGGTCCCGATAGTAGGCATCCTCATGCTCGGCGTCCAGATACATGGCCTTTAATTGAGGGTTCTGTTCCAGATGAAGTGCGAACGGATCAGATTTAGCTGCTTCGCTGCCATGAGCACGGGTATAGAACTCGGTTTTTCCACGCTGCTCTGCATTCTCGCGGCCATAAAACGCGAGGTCTCCTGTGGCAAAGACAGTCTGAGGTCTGGTCTGAAGCCAAAAGTTGATGAGATCAAAATGGTGAGTTGACTTATGCACAAGAAGACCGCCACTGTTACGCTTGTCTCGGTGCCAGCGGCGGAAGTAGTCAGCCCCGTGACTTGTGTTGAGCATCCATTCTGTAGCCATATTAGTCTGGGCCTCTTCATAAATAATTCCATAGATATTTCACTGACCGAAATGCACACTTGTGACCTTTCCGATGGCGCCCGACTGAATAAGCTCAAACACTTTCGTGTTATGCGGCGCGTATCGATAGTTGAACGTAACACGAACTTTCTGGCCCGTTCTCTCAACAGCAGAGAAGATCTCCTTGCATCTCGGGGCATCAATGGTCATAGGCTTCTCCGTAATGACATTGCACCCCAGTTCGAGGGCGCGAATGATATATATGTGATGGGTCCGATCCATGGTCGTAATGATGACTTCGTCGGGCTTCGACTCCTTAATCATCTGATCGAAGTTACTGGCGAGGAAGGTCGGAACCTCGCCATGTCCAAGAGATTTGAGTTTCGAGTTTGCATAGTTCATGCGAGTCTGGTTGGTGTCACAGAGGGCTACGATGCATGAGGTTTTGCTGTATTCAGTGGCGATGGCTGAGTAGAAGAAACTCGAGCGACCGCCAGTGCCGACGACGGCATATCGTTTTCGTCCTTCCTGATTTTGGGCCATGGTGATTGAATCGTCAATGAACGGTCAAGGATCAAATCTCCAAAATGAAGGACCCCCGCGGTATTTAATGGGAACTGTCACCATACGTCGACATTGGTGGTTTGGGGGAGGGGAATGATGACTCGGGGTCTCTTACCCCGAATTATGGGTCTCCTGTGGGGGTCATCATCAAGTGACAGTGATATTAAACATTAGATCGCCTAAACTATTTAGTTAGATAATCTTTCCAAGTCATTGGAATATTAGTAGACTATATGAACAAAACGTCCAGAGTTAGATCATGTTTCAGAAAGCGTCCCTTCCAAATAGCTGAGTAAAGCCTTGTGGACTAGCCGCATGCCTTGCCCCCAAAGATTCAAAGCGTGACTACATCTTACCTAGTATACAATATACAACTTAAATATATTTCTCAAACAAACAAGTACTATTACCTACTGTTATAGCAGTAGGCTACGTAAGATAATAAAGAACACATTTATTTAATACATTATAAAGCTTATCCTAAAGCTTCTATAGTAACTAATTGAGCCTTAAAAAGGTTCCATTTACAAGACAAGCCCTAAATGGAAGGATAAATACCCTACCCTATTCCTCTCTTAGAAAACCTACATAGTATAATATCCTAAAAGACAAGATGACTTTAATCTATAGAGTTAATAGAAGGATGAGTCAACAGAAGGATAAATTAACGAAAGGATATAATATGTAGTGGGAAAGTTAAATTGAAGGTTTCGTTAACTGGGTACTGCTGGCAAAGTTCATTAGCTGAGAGTCAGAAAAGTCTGATGAGAAGAACGAATCTGCAAGATCAATAACGAACTTTGGCTTTGAACACAGTGGGGGCTGATGTTACCATTTGAGTTCTTGCGATGATAGCCGAAGTGTGTTTGTCATCAAAAGTCTATTGGTAAGCTGCCGGGGAAACATTCCAACATATGTGACACTGAAGTGCAGGCGTTTTCTGCTGTAGCTGTGCCTAAATTATGGCGATAATAGCCGCGGAAACATCCATTTCAGCATGTGTGACACTGAATGTGCGGTAAAACCAAGTCACACAAGTTTAGGCAGATAAATATGCTCGACTTCCACAACTAAGAGTCAATTAAAATCACCTCAGCCCAACATACAACAACACCATGAGCAAGATCTTTATGTTAGTACAACCCTTTTCACCATTAATGACATTTGCTAACCTACTCTCCCCATCAGTACCGGCGTCACTGGCTACATTGGCGGCAATGTTCTGCATTTACTGCGAAAGTCACATCCCGAATACCATGTTCGTGCATTGGTCCGCGATGCATCGAAGGGAGCTGCCATCACAGAAAAATACAGCCAGGTGCAAATCGTTAACGGTGGACTTGACGACACGGAAACCATCGCCCAAGAAGCCAAAGACGCCGACGTGGTTGTTCGTATGTCAACTCCGCATCCAATTTGTGGTATGGATACCTTTCTAAAAAGTCCCCAACAGATCTAGCAGCCACCGGGCACCTGAAAAGCGTTCAGACCATCTACGAGGCCCTCTCAAGCAAGCCTAAGAGCTCATACTATATCCAAATTTCTGGAGCCAGCGCTTTGGCGGCTGGCGAGCTTGCCGACAAGTCGCGAGTTTTTGGTTCAGCCGATGATGTCATTCACAATGATCTCAGTGGCGTCGGCGCCATCAAGTCGCTCATCAAAGAGTATCCCAGCCGCGCAGTGGACAATTTCATGTTTTCCGTAGCGGAAAAGCAGTCGCATGTCAAGACAGCACTCGTAGTTCCTCCCATTATCTACGGCCAAGGTCGTGGCCCTGGCAATCAGCGCAGCATCCAGATTCCCGGCTTGGCCAACGCAGTATTGAAGCGCCAACGGGGTCTACAAGTTGGCCCTGGTGAAAGTCGGTGGGGAAATATTCACATTGAGGATTTGAGCCGTATCTTCCTCTTGTTAGTCGAGAAAGCGGTCGAGGGCAACCAAGATGAAAACATCTGGGGAGCCAACGGCATCTTTTTCACTGCAGCTGGAGAGGTCTCATTTGGGGAGATCTCACGACGCATCGCTGTAGCTGCGCACGACTTCAACCTCATCCCGAGTGAAGAAGTTGACAGCGTTGATGCAAAGGAAATAGATGATCTTATTCCCCACGGATCCGTGCTGTTGGGAACGAATGCGCGTAGCGGAGCTCATCGAGCTGAGGCAGTCCTTGGCTGGGAACCAGAGATGGAGAGCTTGGAGGATAATATTCCCACTGTTGTGATTGAGGAAGCTCAGGCACTTGGTATGAAGGGTAAGAGTACCAGATCCAAGCTTTAAATACGGTAACTAACGTTACGTCTATAGTTGACCTATGGACAGCTTAATCAGAACCATTTGATAGAAGTACCATCCTCTGAGTGGAATGCCGGCCTATGAACTTGTAGCAAAGCCTTCCAACTACTTTAGTTGCCTTAACTTGGATGGGAAAGCTTGTAAAATAACGCTTTGAATGCTTATGGACCAGAACGATTCACCTTTATCATATTTTCTGGTCTTGCCCAGGGTAATTCACTTCACGCGTCATACGTAAACACTGTGATTTGCTTTTTCGTGGCTTTCGGTGACGTATTTCTTAAGTGATCACTGAGTTTCATCCCCGTCAAATGAGGAGCAGCCCCTGAGAATCACGGTGACGTAAGTTTGCGTTATCATCATCATCACCTCAGTCAAGTTAAACATGCCGCCCAAAGAGTCTCGCAACGCCCAGAAGCGGCCTCACGATGGAAGCGACAATAGTGAGCCCTCCGCTAAGAGTGCCCGAACCAATGATGGGCAGCTTCCTGAGGAACCGGGCGAGAGCTCCCAAACTCGTAACGGCTCGCGCAAGCGTCGCATCTCGAGAGGGCCAAAAGGAGAGGTCATGATGCCTCAAATCATGCCTCACGAGTGCGCAGAGTCCAATGTCATTGAAACCATTCCCATGCCTTCGCGATGGGTCATGTACTTCGATGCGATTCCTGATCGTTCCCTGACTCTTGGTAGTCGCAGGTGGTGGGAAGATCACGGCCCTTGGCTCGATGCTCATAAGAAAGCTCTCAAGTTATCTGATGCTAACTGGAAGATGAGAGACGAGGCTATGAAGCAAGATGATACTGTTCCTGATGATGAGGGTGCGGATGATTGGGACTTTGTCTGTGTTTCCATCCCCAGAGTTGAACGTGGTAGCCTGTATGACGAGGACGAGGAGGATGAAGAGGACGAAGAGAGCGATGATGAAGAAGGGGAGAATGATAATGACCCAGAGAAGAAAAAGGATGAAGGAGAGAAGCCTTACAATAAGCTTGCCTCACTTCACCCAGAGTGGCCTTGGTTCTTCACCATGCGCGGCCTGGACCGTTACACTTGGTGGGAGCAAGGGTGTCTTAATCGCAGCCAAGACGACTTCGGCTTGTATATATACAATGATTTCTCCAGCTACGGCATGATCGAGTTAATGGAAAACGTTGTAAGTTATCTTCCCCAGCCTCGCGTGTTTTCCTTCGCCTGACTGGTGGATAGTTTGCTCAGTTCAGCTCTGTCTTCAAGCCTACGGCCAGCTATCGCGACTTCTGGCCTGAAGTTGAGGCACTGGCACTGACTCTCCGAGGCGAACTGCTTGACTACTACGGTGCATATCGCTCTCTTACTTGGTGTCTTACACTTTCTTACAGTACTAGGCATTGATGATTACAGAAGACCCGTAGAAATGACTCAGATGGTAGGTTATCTCATCCTCGCTACCATCGACGCCTTGAAGAAGCAAGATGTCTTCAAGCCTGACTCAGAAATTCGAAACCTTGGCCTTGTCCTATTCATGCTCATCAGATGGGGACGCGAAGCACTCGATTACGAGATTTCTGAAGAAAGTTGCTCTTGGATTTACAAGGTCATTGACCTTGCCGAAGAAGCGGGTATCAAATTCACAGCTCCGCATAACTTTGACACCAGCTTCAATGAGATTATGGAAAACAGAGACGGGAGAGCTAAGCAGATGAAGAAATGGGACAATGTCAAATGGCCAGCCAAGGTATATAAATTCTCTTTGCCCCTTCACGAATAAATAGTTGACCGCTTCAGATCAAAACGTACAAATCGAAGCATGGACGGCTTGGAGGCCACGAGTTTGATATCACCAAGTTCAGCAAGGCCAAGAGGGAGGAGTACACACTTGGGTAAGTTTTACATCTGGGGGATGTTGAAAAGTTGCTAACCGCTTGTTTCAGAGCCATTCGTAGTTGTTGGGTTATGTGATAAGCTTGTCGGTCGCCGAGATAGATGAAGGTCAACTGCAGGCGACTTGAAACAGGCGACACCTGCTGGAGTTATCTGGATTCGATGTAGCATTGAATTTGCCCATGGAAAGATTATTCGATTTGATATAACACAAAATTGGCTCATCATAATGTACACGGATATTATTTGACTTGGAAAATATATCTCCTAAGCCGTCTTCCCCATTAGTTCCCTTGCCTCTTCGCATGCCTTCGCCATATCAATGTTAGAAATGATACCGATTCTCCTGTTAATCTCCTTCTCAATATTGGGAATATCCTTTCCAACACCTGGCGCCCTCCACTCGTACGCATCACCAACGAACCTACTGCTATCCACAAGCCATTGACCCCTCTCCCTTCTTGACTCATCATAAGCGGCAAAGGCAGCCTGGAGGTCTGAGTTGTTCTGTACACGCTCATCGGCGAGTAGTTCTGCCATAACGGCGCTGTCTTCTATACAGAAACCAGCTCCTGCGCCATGGTGAGGGCTTGTTGCGTGAGCAGCGTCACCGAGGATAGCTATCCGGCCCTTGTAGAATGACGGGACGGGGTTGTCACCAAGATCGAAGATGGCCCACTGCGCAAATTAGTACATTTGCATCTTCGATGACTATTCAATGAGTGACATACCACACTGAGAGTCTCTTCTGTAAGCTTCAAAAGGTTTGTAACTGTGCTGTTGTAGCCCTTGAAGTCCTCCAAAGCATCTTGTCGCTTTGCCGTCTTTGTGAGTTTGGTGGGATCGCTCCACTCGTTGGGATCTGTGCGGAAAGCAACAACGTTGAGCTTCTCGCCATGGTTGACTTGGAATGTCAATACGTGGCCATCAGGTCCCATCTATGTTTGTCAGTATCGGACATAGTATTGCGCGGGGTCCGTCAACTTACGTGCATGCATGCATTAAGTGCTCTCTCCTCACCAACAGCCTCAATTGCCTTGTCCATGGGGATGAGACCACGGTAAGCGTACTTGTGCGAATAACGAGGTCGTGCACATGCATGATCCTCTCCAAAAAGGACCCTGCGGACGCGAGACCCGATACCATCGCATCCAATCAGAGCATCGGCGTATGCAGTTGAGCCGTCGGCAAAAGTCATTTGGACCTTGCCATTGGGGTCCTCCTCTGCATTCTCGATCTGCTTGCCAAACTGGACCCTATCTGAAGGCAACAAGTGAATAAGCTCATCAAGGAAGCGAGCTCTATGAACACCGTTTTGACCAAGTGATGTTCCGATGCTGAAAGCCAGCTTGTCATCCTCAGTGGTGCCGTCAAGGAAGTCAAACCAGGTCTTGCGCTTGGATTCCCAGCCATTCCACGTGCACACCTTCAAAAAGGCATCGTAAACACCCGGATGGCACATCTTCATCGCCTCCACGGCATTAGGCGTGAAAGAAACACCGGCGCCGATCTCATGGAAGTTGTCTGCTCGCTCGTATAGAGTGACAGGGACATTACGAGCGTGCAGAGCGATCGCCAGGGTGAGACCTGCGATACCGCCTCCAACGACAGCGATTTCGAAGGGCTTTGGTGGGTTTGGTGATATAGCCATTTTGATTGGTTGATACTGATCAAAGAAAGAATTGTGCTTGAAGCAATTACAGTAACTAAGGCCGAGTAAATCTTGGTCTTTTAATAATAGGCGTTGCTGTGTAGGTGCTTACTCCGTCGACAGTCTCCGTTCTGCCGTCATAGACAAGACGCATCCGACTCTGCCATAGGCCAGAACCAGTCAAATTCCAAGGAAAGGGGAGAACCCTGCTTCCGAACCTCCCACTTGCTGCTTTCCGACGAATCATGGCGCGTTCCGGCTTTTGGAGTCAGATTCCGGGCAGTATGCGGGGAAATCCCTCCAAACCCCACGTTGTTCCTCGGAATCTGACTCGGTAACTACTGAGTCGATCCTCTATGATCTTCTTTCAGTCCCGCCGCTTTGATTCTTGACTGAGGATAGAGCTGGGGAAGCAGCACGTGCCCACTTTGAGTATCGGATGCTGGGTTGAACGAGGAGGTGAATGGAATATCAGACGGTTCTAACCTATCAGATAGGGTCGATTGTCATATTTAGCACACGCCAAAGTCTAGACTCAGCCGTTAGGAGGCAGGTTAAGCCACTTCGCGTTGAACGATAAAGTTTTGGGCTGCATACAAGAGCTGTAAAAGCCATACCTAAGACATAAATGGTAGGTAAAAGTAGATCACAATCATCTAGAACTGGTAGTTGAGCAACACAGACCTTGGAAATGCAAGAGAGAGGGGTCCTGACTGCCGAAACAGTAGTCCTAAGAATCGTGTCTATAAAAAGAGGTCGTTACATCCGTTACCCCAGATAGATACCCCAGATTCTTCCCCTCGCTCTAAACTATCGTTCATACCATGTCTTCCAATACTACTATTGTTTTTGCCCCCGGTGCTTGGCATCAAACATGCTGCTTTGGACCCGTTCGCGATGCCCTTCATAGCCGTGGCTGGACAACCGAAGCTGTTGCGTACCCATCTGTCGGGGCAGAGCCTCCTACCAAGGGCCTCGAGGATGATGCCGAAGCCGTACGCGCTGTACTTCAGCGCTTAGCCGATAAGGGAGACCAAATTGTCCTTGTTGTGCACTCTTATGGAGGATTGGTCGGTGCCAATGCTGTGAAAGGCCTAGGCTACCGCCAACGCCAAGAGCAAGGCCTCCCTGGAGGTGTTATCATGTTTGTATACCTCGCTGCATTCGTGACGCCTCTTGGTATGAGCATCAAGCAGATGCTTGGTGGCCAGTTCTTGCCCTGGATGAATGCTCAGGTAAGCCTCCCTCCGGAAAGCCGAAGCCAAAGAGACTTTTTACTGACAAATTCTAGGGAAATTATGTTTATGCCGACACCCCAGAGGAAGTTTTCTACCATGATCTAAGCGAAAAAGATCTTGAATATTCCCTGAAGACGCTCAAGCATCAGTCGGCTCGCGTTTTCACTGACACTGTCACATATGAGCCCTGGCATGATATTGAGACAATGTACTTCTTCTGTGACGAAGACAAGGCACTTTTCCCAGTCGTACAGGAACAGATGGCAGCTATGCTGGGTCCTAATGCGGTGCAATTCCATTCTAAAGCATCTCACTCTGTTTTTCTGTCAATGGTTGATGAAACAGTCAAGGGAGTCGAGTTAGCCGTGGAAGAGGGCAAGAAGCGAGCTGCTTGATTTGAGATTAATGGGTGGTGCGAAACAGAGTATTCTTGTTCTAAGATATCCTTTATAGGCAATAAAATCCAAGGTATATGCAATATGCTTAGCTGTGCAGTATCAGGCAAATCTATATTATGACCATTTGACTACTTCAATGAGACTAGTAAACTTGACTTATCTAATGGGAAGGATCAGGAATCATGGACCTTGCCATGTTCGACCAGATCGCAGAATAGGTTGACCCATGTTCACAACACCCAAGATACCAAGAAATATAATACAGAAGCAAATTCCAAAACATATTATCTTAATGTTTGTCTAGTCCGAGTTTGAGTAGACAATGCATTTTGGACATCTAAGGCCAAGACATATCTAGTCTATTGGTAAATGGCGACTTAAACCCAGAGTCTGGGGTTAAGAAAGACGCTGTGGCAATTGAAGCTTAATCCATTCGGCCGGTTATTCAGAAAGATTAAGAGGCTGGAATGAATGCTTCACAAGTTTCAAGATGAAAAGGTTTTGGCCTCAAGATTGTCAATTCAAGTATCTGAATATGATGGAGGCCTTTTCTCCATGGCATGATAGTCAACCCAATCTTCCAAGAAGTTAATAGGATCATACGAGTCCGTTTACAGGACGCAACCCAGGGCGGCTTGGACAATAATCCCAACAGCACTACAATACATGTGTTAATGGTGACCTTATGCGAGACAGGGTATTTCCCAGTGAGTAACTTACCAGCCAGCGAGTTCCGGGAGAGCGATGATGGTCTCGGGAGTGATATTGGTGACACAGCTAGTGATTCCTCCGACCCTAATAAGGCAAGTAGGATCCAATGGGAGATTTGGGAGATTTGGGACCTGGCGCTCCTCAACCTGAGGAGTGGCAGCCGCAGCGACGAGGGCGGGAAGAGCGAGAATGATGGAGGCCTTCATTGTGATGGTTTAGGGGGTCTGAAAGATCTAAAGTTCAGTGATTGTTTGGTGTTTGTGATAGAGGAGTGTGATTGTGAGTGCTGATGATGGAGTTATGAGGAGGAGGAAGCAGGCCTTTGATACACTTTCAAGACCATGCAAACCCGCCTCCAATGCTGAACCCTTCAAGTCAACTGACTAACTCGCTCAACATTGTGAAGGCAAGTGAAGCTACCGAGGCCACTCTGCATCAAGGTCGATCCGAGTTCCTAGGTGAGCCGTCGTCATGCCGAGTGAGATCTCACGATAGGTACATCATGACATATGGCTTACCCACAACCTCAGTTTGTCGTACCTGTCGAAACCCAGGCCTAACCGTTTGGGTGTCATCCTGTTAAGTGGGCTTGTCTCGCCGCTTGGAGGCGGAAGCATAATTTGTCTGGTATGTGATTACTCTCTACTGGGGAATTTTGATGATAATTATCGCTGTTGTGAGACCTACAGCTACCTTTTATGTCAGAGGCGCTGTCAACAAAACCGCAACGTTCGATCTACTACAGATCAGGGATATTGAGAGTCCTCACATTGTCAAACTTTCAATCGTTCAGCCCTTAAGATCACCAGCTTGAGGTGGTGAGATATGTCTTTGGATAAGGTGAAAGCTCAAGTTTCTGGCAGACCTTAGCTTGGGTATTCAACAGGCAACAGTAAGGCTTTGGCAGTTTCCATGCCTAAAATCACTCATAAAGGTAGACCGTTTCCGATTTACTACGTATATGATCTGTGCAGGCGGATAACACCGCTGGCTCCCTACTCCAACCGAAATATCCATCAATAATAGCTTGGAATTGAGTTGTCAACCCCACAAGGTTACTGGGTACGTATTGTTGTGAGACATTGGGGTATCTCCCTTGCCTTCAGCCGCACATGGACTTGACAACCCTTGCACCAGGATGATCAGCAACAAGACCAACGTTTTGTCTCAGTTGTCGAATGTTCCAGTATGCCGGCCTCCCTGAATCTGAATGGTGCAGAGGGAAAGGGATCTGCAGAGACAACACCGTTAGGAATCTGTCAGCATGTTGATCAACTCTTGCTGATCTCTATCACTTCGCATTCGTGAATACGAAAATCTCTCTGTGAAGTACATCCTATCCCTTGGCTACCATTCAGCTGGCTACAGGATGCAACATCTCTCCCTTGAGTTGTTTGACGAGGACATGTATCCCTGTGTTCTTATCACCAACAACATGACGCGGGGAGGTTTCCAAGCCACATAATTGCCATGTCAACTTTGCATCTCCGCTCTAAAATCTGCGAGTCGTCCGAAAAAGAAGAGGCGGGAACTGCCATGACAGCAGGTGCCGTCTCTTGGCTCGAAAAGAGGGAAAGGAGGAGGGGCTAGAACCCCATGTCTCGAAGACATTATTATCAGCGGTTCGGATCATCGGTCCGGACGTCGTTCCCTGAACAATCCGGCCTGGCAGCTTGGCAAACAAGGTGCGTTGAGCAGGCTGTCAGACGCCCTCCATAAGCACTAAGATATCAGGATCTAGATGTCGCGGCCCGTTGCGGGCGGAAACTTTCTTGACAGCCATCATCTAGGTTGTGGGCTGAAGCCATATACGTAGTTCCAGCCGGAAATTTTTGACACCGCGCGAATTAAGTTGGTCGAATCTTCGCCAAGCTGGCTTGAGAAAGCTGGTATCTTGGAATTATTAGTATTTATGAGACTTTTAATGCAATAACCTCAGGCCTGCATGTCTCGACTCAAGAGCAGTGGAGATCAGGTGTTCAGCTTCAGTTGAAATCTGGTAATGTCAACCAATAGGTTTGTATTCTGGTTCGGATTCCTTCTCCACCGAGAATGTTTGCGTAAGCTTTTGTCGGCCGCCAAGTCACGCCGCAGTGATAGAATAAATTGCATTGGTCACGATGTTAACCCTTTGTATCAGCCAGTTTCTGTGTATAGCAACCTTAAACCCAGTTAGAGGTTGGTTGGATGGCTGAAGAATGTGATAGCTGCGGGATTGACAGCGGAACGGCTAACCGTAACC
Organism: Fusarium austroafricanum; assembly: GCA_012932025.1. Classification (NCBI taxonomy): domain Eukaryota; kingdom Fungi; phylum Ascomycota; class Sordariomycetes; order Hypocreales; family Nectriaceae; genus Fusarium; species Fusarium austroafricanum. The sequence continues at coordinate 1,293 of JAADJG010000345.1, read as the reverse complement.
TTAACCTTGTAAAACCTCTGCGGGATTTGAATGGCTGAGTATGCTTTTGGGCAGTGTCTATGTAGCAAGACAAAGCAAGGGGGTTCCAGATAGACCTATTTCCATTGCTATTACTAAAATAATCCTTTTACATTGGATCGATCGGTGTTGATGGACGTGCATCGATCATATGTCACATTTGGGCAGGACGTAAAGTGTGAAAGTGATCAAGACCTGCAGTATTGGTGGTGTAAAGGTGCAGAGCCCTCAACAAAAGTTGCTATACCAAGTACAGGCTGCTGAAATCGGAGTTAATGGTCCGAATAGTTGGCTACCAAAGACTGCTGATGTTGGCATTGCCATGACTGATACCTACAGTATGCATCCGTCGGCCATCTCGATGCTGGCAATTGATCAAAAAAACCGGGTAACGGTCTGGTTTTGCGTTGTTTCCAGCTATTGGCGTTGGACGAGCATCGATTGGCACAAAATGGTGTGCAGGGCAATTTATTATATGCCAGGGGCCATGAGAGAGCTATCATGTTAACTCACTAAACACAACCTATGGATCCTCTGAAATTAGGTTCCAACCAGCTACGTAACAAGTCAGTAAAAATAGATCCAAGCACATGATAGCTTGGATCAAGAAAAGTCTAAGAAAAGCCCCATTCCTTGAATCGTAAAGCCTGAAAAGCAGCCACATGATAGTAAAGTTCGTAGCCCAGTCAAGCATCAATTACCCGCTTCTCTAGATATGGGAGTGATCGCGCAGGTTTATTACGGATGAACTAATAATGTTTACTACTTGAGGAAATTGTAGGTGATGCGTAACATAGAAGGAGAAGGCTACTTCTTTTCATGGTCTGTTGGACATTTCTCATACAAGGCTCTCAAGCGTCAACCCTCTTGAGTTTACAACAGAGATCTGGAACATAGGAGCCAATTTATCAAGGATAATATGCATATGCAACTGGTTAATGTGCCACTCCTTTAGAGGCTCTGTTCTATGTTCAACTTACGACGTTAAAGGGAGGACAAGTGCTGCATAATGATGGTCCAGGGTAACACCATAAAAGCATAGTTCGTTACAGATCCTCTAACCAAACAAGGTAGAATATGGATCAATATGCTCGCTGAGCAATGTGACTGGCTAGTTGGTCATAGTCAGTTGCAAATTGTGCAACCTCAGCATTACTCAGGTAGGGTCTAGAGACCGACCCCCCATGCTTTCCTTTCCACCGTAGGTGCCCATACGTCAAGCATGGGGGGTAGACTAACTAGGCAAAAGGGCAGGTAATAGGGAAATAATTTAGG
>JAADJG010000344.1:0-31444 GCA_012932025.1 Fusarium austroafricanum | reverse complement strand
TGGCGTTGAAATCGCCAGCAATAAGGCAGCGCTCCAGAACAGACCATTGCAATAGCGTGTTCAGGGCATCCATCTCGTCATTCTAGCGATAGAAGTTAACGATCGTCATGTCGTTAATTGCGAGCTAAAGGATATTGCAAGTCTAAAAGGGCCGGATCTGGTCAGCAACAAGTCTGGGGTCTCGCCGGATATATGTCATGACTCTAGGCCGAGTATTATTGCTATTCCACATGTCGACTGGCGTAAATGTGTTGTATGCAGGGTGAGTCTTAGTTAGAGAGCGGGTCTCTATATGAGCCGTCCACGGCTCTTGCACAAGCACGATATCATATTGCTCCGAGTTGGCTAGCGCCAGAGCGCAGTCGTGGGCCAGAGGGATCTTACCGACGTTGGCCTGGAAGATCCTGAGCGGCTTCCTGTCGTTCTTTCGTCTTTGAGAATATCTATTCCTAGTCATGAGAGCGATTGATGAGAACGATTCGACGCTTCTGCGGTGAGCCTGGTCTGGGCTGTTCGGGTTCTTCTTCTGCTTCATAGCCAGCATGAGGGGTTGTGGCCACCATAATGCACGAAGGTGCTCCTAATACAGCTGGGCTAGGAGCACGAACGTTCGGCTGTTCTTGTAATGTGATACCCTTGCTTTGTTGCTCAGCCATGCTCTACTGAGTTTCCTAATGCAATTCCGGATGTAGTTCCTGATGTCATTGTCAGTATGTCTCTGCACCTACAGTCCGGATATGTTTTTGTTGCTCTTTAGTGAGTTGGCGGAGCATGCCGTGCACTGTCTTTAGTCGAGCTGGGCACCTATGAAAGTTGGCCTGGTGGGGGCCTAAGCAGTTGATGTACTGTTCTCGTGCTATGCAATTGTCTACACGGTAGCCAGTTTTACTATAGCGTCAACAGACTGGCTGTCTATAACAGTTGCAGGCAAAGTAATAACCCTAGCATGTCTTATACTGTCTGGGTCGGTCGGTTTTATTAATAAGTCTGGCCGCACTACTGCCGAAAAGCGACCAGAATCTCTTTATGGGCTTCAGAAAGAACACAAGCAGGGCCTTAATTAAGGGATTATCCGAGAATTATCGTGCAGGGCGTACGTCAACGGGCTTGAGCCCAGTCTGGATTTCTATCTCGTCGCTAATAATGCTATCACTATTTACCTCATTGCCGTAGAAGTCAGTTAGTCTTATAGGAAAGTCTAAGACTACATAGGTAAACTATTCCCTATTCGTTTCTACTATTATAGCTCCCAGTTTAGCCGCCCAGTCGGCCTGCTTTTCTACGAGGAAGTTGCGTGTTGCAGAATTGGCGGCCAGGACAGCCCATCTAGATTAGACCTAGAATACCTGTCGAATCTTGTCCGAGATGGCGCTGAGTTTTTCCCGGATTAGAGTCCGGATGGCATAGCCACTGTGGGCCCTGGCCGGAGCCTCGGCTTCCAGACGGATGAAGACACGGAGGTCTTGCCGGGGTGGGGCGATGGTTGACTGTTGCCCTTGGCGATAAGGTGGATCTATTTGGTGGCGTCCATGTTGTTGTTGTCTGTGGGTTAGATGATTACGGTCAGTAGGAAGCGAGGCAGCGGCTATGCTGCTGTAGGTAGGCTTGGGGATGGTAGGTCTGGCACTAAAGAGCTCTTGTTTCCAGGAGTCGAGGAAGCTATCGGCAAACTGTTAAGCGAAACGTCGTTGCGGTCCGGTGGTGAATTGTTGTGCAGCTTCTTCGAACTTGGCGCAGAAGGCCTGGAATACCATAAGTTTGGCATTGTACTCCTCTATGCGTTTGCGTGCTAGATCATTGGCTGATTCGATAATAGAGACTGGTTGCTATTCAAAAGTCGATAAGGGGCTGGCGCACTCAGCTCCTTCTGTAGCTGCAGTAATAGTAGCGGCATTAAGTGGCGAGGATGGTATCTAAGCTATCCGCCTAGGACCGGGTGAAACACCAATGGTGCTATTCACGGCCGCAGGGCTGTTCTGCAAGAGGGCTGCACGGGCTCCTCGGTTCAGATTGGCGGGAGTGTGGATCCCCAAATCAAAGGGGTCCGGAGCAGCGGGCGGGTTCGTCGTAGACGAAGCCATCGCCGCGGCTTGCGGCTGCGCAAAGCGCAAATCGAGGCGTTTGTTGTGCACTTGTTAAGGATTTAGGTGTAGACAGGGCCACTTTCTTAACACTTGTATGCCAAGAAAGTGTGATGACAAAGGAAGGTATTGGATCAGTTATATGTATATGTTATGTTGTGCTACCCTGGGTAGACGGTCCTGATATAGGGCTATAGGGTATATCGAGCTGAAATATAGGATTCGAGGGGTAGCAAGATATAAAACATGCGATATAGCTAGAACTGGGGTTTATGCAACCCCTTACAAGCCTCGCCGCCCTTATCCCTCAGCCCGATCAAATTCATGTCCAATCGATTTTTTATCAACAGCGTTTGTGTAAAATGCAATAGGGAAGCATTGCTGCCGCCGGTTAACGACTGATTATCCGTGCGTTTCTAACAGTAATTGATAAGATCAAGAACAAGTCAAATATGTAAGCCAGCGTGAGTATGGATTACAAATTCTTTAGTATAGCAATGAATCTATTTACATCGGCGCATTATGGCACCATTGATGTTGCATCACCGTCGCTTTTCCCGAAAGAGAGAGCAGAACCCGTCACTTCCTCATTCTCGCATTGAGTCACCGCAATATCTCACAAAATATGTATAGCACGGCTAAGCCGAACTCACTAAAATCCATGTGGCACGACCTCTTTCTTGAGAAAGCCAGAGTTGGAGTGGCTGAGCTCATAGGACAAGCTTTTATTGACACATCTTAAGCATTTGTCAAACTGTCAGATCGTTTTACCCTGCATAGCACGTGGCGTGGCAGATGAACGCATAGGAGTTCGTGAGATTTTACTCATCTAACATGCAGCCTTATCATATGTCATTATCAGACATCCACATGACTCGTTGACCTGTCGCACCTCTTCTTCACTGACTTGCAAGTCCCGAAGATAATCCACGGCAGATGGGCTCGGCATCGGGATCAAGCTGAAAACTGCAGTGATTTCCTAGCGAGGCGAACCCTTCTGGGATAGTTTATGGTTGTTGGTCGTGCCGCCAAGCAGGATCGGCGTTGCGGCAATTCATGGTCCTGTTCCGGATTGCCAGCTAGTCAGCCAGCCAAGCTGACGCATAATTAGTTAAGCGAGGGCTCGTCGCAGAAGATACAGAGCCACTAACACTTGTAACTTTGTGTTGGCTGCACGCGGGGTTTCGTTGTAGAATGCTTTCGACTCACTATAAGCCATAATTGTCGCCGATATCCTACGAGGAGATCTTAATGAGAAAGACACCAGAAAATGGCACGAGCTCAAGTTGAATAATTTCCTTGGTGAATTATCTTGCTTATCACACGGCTCGTTAAGCTGTAGAAGACTTAGAAGAGTAGCGATCGGCAGTCTGTGCATTAGATCCCTGGTGATCAGTGGAATAGTGGAGGAGCATCCCAGAACCCGTTAACCCGCGGATTATGGGTCAGTACACCAAGCTAAAGACGACGGGGTCACCAGGTGCATATAGCTTCTAAATTTAAAGAATCTTATTCGATACCTCGAGTTCAAGGAGCATCCTTGTTATTGTTCTAATTACCGTTTGAAAATCTTCTAGTAGTAGCCACTTCGTCAAAACACTTAGTGCTAGACATCAGACTTAGTTCTTACAGAGGGTATACAGCACTTCTCCATTCTGGTCTTTCAATTATCTGAGAAGTAAAGCAGGCAGATTTTATCCATTTACAATGATATGTTCTTCGGGCAGGTTCTCTTCCGGAAGGTGGCATTCCACCTTTGTGCATTGACCTGACTAATAACCCCGGCACCCCAATACCCCCAGGTCCCTGGGCTGAGACATTTATCTCGCCTTCTATGGCTGAGTCAGTATCCCTCCAGTATCTGTGCATATCCTGCATATCCTTCATTTAGATGAAGTGTAGCGTCAACGCTGCGGGTCATCACCGCTTCTAGTGTGCGGAGCTAGCTCTGCAACGTGCCCGGTGGTATTGAATTGATGGCCAAGGAACATGCTTGATCGTATGGAGCATGTTTGACGTTTGACAGCTAGTCTAGGCTATGAAGGAACCGATATAAGAGCGACATCAGCCCTTCCCGCTCTTGAGGTTGGCTCACACACAATCTGTCTATCCTTGTAGAGATCGTCATTCACTCCTTTATAATGCGTTGCACTGCATTCTTGGCCTTTGGCCTTTCGACAGCTGCCGCCGCTGAGATTCCATTCATCAGCACCCTGCTTAATCCCCTGCAGCACATCGTGCAGTCTGCATATGCAGGCGATGGACTCAAGGTTGGAGCCCTTGGCGAGACTGGCGGCATTCCTGGTGTTGATGCCAGCTATGACTACGTTGTTGTTGGAGGAGGTACGGCTGGCAATACCATTGGTTACCGACTAGCCAAGGCTGGATACAGCGTCGCCATCGTCGAAGCTGGTGCTTTTCTCGAGATCTCCAAGCCCATTCTTGCGACTGCTCCTGGAGGCGTTACTGCTGGTGCCGGATCCAGTCTTCTCGACTCTAACCCTCTGCGCGACTGGAAATTCACCACTACACCTCAAACCGGTGCCGACAACCGAGAAATTCACTATGCGCGTGGAAAGGTCCTTGGCGGTTCATCTCAGCTCAACTTCTTGGTGTACCACCGACCTACCAATGGTACCATGACGAAGTGGGCTGAGGAGGTTGGTGATGATAGCTATTTGTGAGTGGTAACTAAAGCCTTGGGTCTAACTATTGCTGACATGTAGAATAGATGGGACCAGATGTTGCCTCACTTCAAGGCCAGCCCCTCATTCACACCCCCCGACAACGAGAAGCGAGGTCCCAACGTGATAACCGACTACGACGCTAAGGCCTTCGCATCCAAGGGCGGTCCCCTGCACATCAGCTACGCCAACTACGTTCCCTCCTGGGCCGCTCTCGTCGCAAAGGGTCTCAACTCTCTTGGACTCAAGAGCATCGACGGTTTCAGCAGCGGCAGCCTTCTAGGTTATTCATACACCACCACTACAGTTAACCCTAAGAAGTCTACTCGAAGTGCTTCTGATGACTTTGTCAAGGCTGCTCGAGATGAGAAGCTCAAGACCCTCAAGGTATACACCCAGAGTCTTGCCAAAAAGGTAACTTTCGACGGTAACAAGAAGGCTACTGGTGTTGAGGTCAGCTCTCTTGGCATCGACTACACTCTCAAGGCTCGCAAGGAGGTCATTGTTAGCGGTGGAACTTTCCAATCGCCCCAGATTCTCATGGTTTCTGGTGTCGGTCCTAAGAAGCACCTGGAGGAGCATGATATCTCTGTTGTCGCTGATCTTCCCGGTGTCGGCCAGAACCTCTGGGACCACGTTCTCTTTGGACCTTCATTCGAAGTCCAGGGTCTGCAGGATACACTTAGCGCGGCTGTCAACAACGCCACTGTCTTCCAGGGTGCTCTCGATGCCTATATCCAACAGCAAGCCGGACCTTTGACATCTAACCAAGTCGAGCTGCTGGGCTGGGAGAAACTCCCCAAGGAGTACCGATCTCAGCTCTCAGCCAAGACTCTCAAGGACCTTTCTGCCTTCCCTGATGACTGGCCCGAGGTTGAGTTCATTCCTCTCAATGTTTACTCCGAGGACTGGCAGTTCCCTATTCTTCAGCAACCCACCGACGGAAAGGCGTACACCAGCATTAATGGCGCCCTGGTCGCCCCCCTATCCCGCGGAAACATCACCCTGCAATCAAACTCAACATCCGATGCACCTCTCATCAATCCCAACTTCCTCGCTGACAAGGGTGACCAAGAAGTTGCCATTGCTCTCTTCCGCCGCCTCCGAGAAGTCGCCAAGTCAGCGCCCCTGAAGAACACCGTCCTCAAGGAAGTGTATCCTGGAGAGGAACACAAGACAGACGAGCAGATTCTCGCTGTTCTTCGTGAGACTCTCATGACTGTTTGGCACGCTGCTTGTACTTGCAAGATGGGCAAGAAGAACGACACGATGGCTGTTATTGACTCCAAGGCACGCGTGTACGGAGTTAAGGGCCTGCGTGTTGTTGATGCTTCTTCGTTCCCTATGCTTATCCCTGGTCACCCAACTGGTACCGTGTATGCATTGGCTGAGAAGATTGCCCATGAGATTATCTCAGAACAAAAGAATGCGACTGGATACAAGTTGGAGATTGGCGCGTAAGCTAAATGAAGGACTTTCATTGCGTTTTTCTATTTGTTTTAATTAATAGACAGCCATTCCGTTTTCTTTGTTAGAGGAATGCTTACGTAGGTTACTTGCGTAAGCCATTACTTATAAGCTTTCGCTACTCATAGCCTGGCCCTACATTATAATCACCACGTAAGCTGTCATGTATAATTACTTCAAATTTCCGCTACTAGTAGCGGTATGGATTACTTCCGTCAGCAATCACCTTCAAGAATATCACCTGTAAGCTTCCTCTATCAATAGCATAGTCACGAAATTTTTGATCAAACAAGAGCTTTCTTCTACAGACAGTGTTAGTTGGCGCCTTTTCGGTCTCTTCTCTCCGATATCCTGGGAAATCGCTGTTTGAATGGCGTGATACCTTTGCGGAACAGTCTGCGAGTGGTAAGATACAAGTCCCCCAGCAACACAGAGAAGGAGGTTGGTATCAAGAGGGGACGAGAGGCAGCCCGACGCAGGTCTGGTCAGCCTACGGCTAAAGGTGCTCCAGGACGAGATGAGGAAAATGTATATGTCACTTTGGGTCGCTTTTGGTTACAACGTCAGCACAACTCAAGTTCAGGAGCAAGCAAACCACGTCTTCTCTGCCTCTCTCCGCAGCAAGTAAAAGAGGGACTCTGCATTGATGATACCACAGATACGTGTTAATTCGGCGGTGATCCAAGAGCAATTCAACGATCAACACAATATCATCGTGAGATCTCAACAGGCAACAATGTATGGAGAATATCGGATATCATAGAAGGTAGAGAAGAGAGGTGGATCATCCAAGCTCTGATGCCCTTTAACATTCAACAACCACAACTCTATAAACGCATTATAGAAACCATGTGTGCAAATAAAAGCCTCACAATATTATTCCCTGGACCTAAATTGTTGACGATCGTAAAGGCAGCTAGTAATCAGATCTTGAGGATCTTGAGGGCGCTTGATAGATTCTTGATTTCCTTTGCGAGCTTTGAGCGGCGGGCCTTGGTAGGTTTGGTCTCCCCAACAATCCGTTCTAGTTGTTCAGGCTCCAAGTTGATCACCCACTCCTGAGTAAAGACCTTAAGAGGGCTCTGGGGGCCATGTAACAGGGAGTAGTCAACAGCGAGCTGGAAAACATTGTCAATAAATCGATCAAGTGCCAAATGGTAATAAGCCTGAAGAATATCATGAATCTCTTCTTGTACCTGCTCCATGTTGCTTTTGCCCTCGGCAGCTTTGGCAATGTCGTCTAAGTTGACCATGTATTGAAGTTCTCCGTACTGTTTCGTATCCCTTCTTGCTCTAGGGCGTAGAAGTTCAGTAATTCGTTGAGCCCGGGCCTTTGAGAGGGCTTCAGCGAACTGTCGATTGAGGGTGTAGGGCTTCTTGTGCCGTTCAACATCAACCAGCTGAGTCGCTTGGCTCATTGCCATTTGATATTGCTCCACCAGGCTATCAAGGATCGATGACCATAACTGGTCAAAACCTTGCTCCCTGGAACACACGGAACCGATCGCAGTAGCGATAAAGCGGTGGAGAGTGATGATCACCCTGCTCATATAGGTCTTGGTCATGACTTCCCATTTTTGGGACTGCTCTGAAAATGCCATGGCGACTACGTTCGAATTGAACGTACCAAGATCCAGACCTCTAGTATGCAGATAGACGTCTTCGATCCATGCACTAACATCTTCTTGTGGTAGCGGCAGGTCATGCGAAAGGTCAATAAGATCGCCAAGCTCTTCATTCTCTTTCTGCGTGATATCGTCTACTTTTGCGTTCCGGAGTAGTTCTTGTAAGTTGTCCATCATTGAAGTGGGTGTAGTTACTTGATAGTAGTCATCTGCAGGTGCATCAGGCTCCAGAGGCGTTCTGGACAACTCAAGATCTTGGAAATTTCTTGAGTGTGCACGGTGTTGGAACTCAGCTCTGAAGAGATCAGTAATATTAACCACATGTGTGATAAGACGGAGGTCGACTTGCTCAAAAACCGGGTCTTCGTTATAATTAGCCGCAAGTGCGGCCCTGGCTCGATCCTGAAAAGTCCCAGCAATGTGACTCAAGAAACGGCGCTGCTCACGCTCATCCTGGCGGGATGGTCCAAGACTGTCAAGTTCTCTTTTACATGTTTTGATCTCGTTCCTGACATCGTGGAGTAGTCTAGGGTACTCGCGTTGCGTGATCTGGAAGAGAAGTGCCTCTAACTGTTCTTTTAACGCTTGGATGCCTAATCGATTTCGTGGAAGACCGATCCATGGCTCAGTCCGGAAAATATGGTCAAGATCAGACTGACCCTGCTGATCAGTGTTCGGGCCTCGATTGCGCACAAGGTAGTAGCCAAGAGTAAGCGGTCGCTTTCTGCCATGTATAAGGTCACACACGGAACTCTGCGCACTAGGTTCAAGGACCAAGTCTGGCTTAGTGAGCACTCCAAGAGTGCGTATGCCGTCTTTGTCGAATTCGCCTGCGAGTTCCAGGATTTCTTGTGTAGCAACGTCAACATTGCTCGGCAGTACTGCAAGGATGATAGTGCTTTCATCCTTGATGTACCTCTTGACAAGATCTTTCACCATCACCATGTCCTCTTTAGTAGTTCCCTGAGTAGTGGCACGAAAGATCCCTGGTACATCGATGATGGTGAGGTAGTCTTGATCAGGCCCGTGAACCTCGATCTTGAGGATATCTTCGCTAAAGACATCGCCGTCACCAGCTGAAACATCGGCTCGCAAACCCATTCTCTCATTGGCCTGGGTACGTTCAGTTAGCACTTGAAAGCAAATATCAAGATGGTTCTGACCTTTCTCATGATGTCTGGAAGTTTCTGCCGAAACTCTGAGCTTGGAGTCTTGGGCATGTTAAAAGCTTCGACGTGTTGCTTGTGATCATCAGAAGCGTGCGGTCCAGGGATGATGCGGATATCAACGTGATCAGCCTCATCGCGACGGGATGTGATTTGAGTCGCATGACGAGTGCAAAGGGCCTGGTCATTTGGAAACGGAATGCCAGTCAGACTTTCCAACAAAGACGATTTGCCAGAGCTTTGATCGCCGACCACGACAAGCTACTTCATGTGTGAGTTCAAGAGATACAACACAAATATTCATGTTTTGATGTTACCTGGGGAAGTGGCACATGATGGCCAATATTCAAGTCGCGAAGCTTGTCGACCTTTTCGAGCAATGCTAGGCTCGACAAAGAGGTCGCGTTTTGATTGTTGGTCATGTTGATGAACGATGGGTTGTATGCTTTGATCTTGATCAAGAAAATGGTATGGAGATAAGAGAATATTGTGGGCAATTTTAACTTGATGTTTGCAGTTTACAACTATTTGTACTTGCAAAGGAGGCTTGAATGCTGAATTTATTTCGCCCGATTGACAAGTGCCGCCAGTCATCTTGCGATGGAGCATCATACATGGCTCAACCTTTGATTGGTTCTTTTTGAGGCATCTACATCTGGGACAATATTGCCAGCATGGCATGCATGTGAGTGCGAGACAACCCTTTCCAGGAGTCAGCCGATGAATATTTGAGGCTGACAAGTACCGATTGTGTTTTTGACGTAATGATACCATCGGCAATTGGTTTACCGTGAGGCGCGCACACGCACACTCTCATGATTGGTCACCTTTGAGGCATTGCATTCTGCCCGATATGTTTGGTGTGTTTGGTGTGTTTGGAGGCGCATAAATTCACTCCATCGATTGGCCAATATTGAGGCTTTGTGTACGCTAAGCTAAAACGAAGGTGCTAGGTGAGTCGTGAGAAGAAGCATGTTGTTCTAAAATCAGGCTGGCAAAGTCAGCACCATGCATCCACCTTCCACCCATTGGCCAAATCTGAGGTTGATATTGCTCTACACCCCCCACACGATAGCAGATTGCCAGTCATTGGTCAGACGGATTGGGCCCGACCTTGGAGAAAGTACAGGAAGCGAACAACTGGTTTCTAAACTTGCCAACATTTGATTGAGCTAGTGGCGTAGATGCGTGAGAGAATATACATTTGAGGGACAGTGTTGGTTGACCGGCGCAGATACGTTGGTCAGTACAACATTCTCCGCGAAAGAAGTACAGCCTCTACTATTTACAAGCAGTCCTGGGCAAAACTTCTTTAGGGTGGCCCAGGACTGAGCCGATCATCGTTTTATCTTCTTCTTTGAAGCATAGAAACCGGGCCTCACGCGCATCAAGCGGGAGGCCCGCACTACTTTCCCCTTGCCAAGTCACGAGCCGCCTGCAACATTTGATCAGAACCTCTGCTCTTATTACTCGGACAACTATGATCCATTTGCAATCTCGTCTGAGAATTTTGAATACTTTGACTACAGTGGATCCGCGGAAAACAATGAACGCGAGACTTTTAGTGCTTGCGAAAGTTTTCGACGATCCGCTAGTTCCTCGATCTTCTCAGCAAACGAGAGCGCCGATGATGTCTACTCAGTATCAGGAGCCTCGCTCTATGCTCAACAAGATCAAACCCCAGGCTATGGCCGCTTTGGCGCCCACAGCATCCCTCAATCCCCAATACTGGATCCTAACCATCCTTGGACTGAGTTTCAGCAGCCAGATTTAGACACGAACATTGCTGAACTGGTAGTGAACACTCAACACGATACCAAACCTCGCTACCACTGCGCAATCTGCAAGAGAAATCTCCCTTCCAGCGGTAGTTTCAAGCGTCACGTCGATACCAAGCACGAGCTTGGCAAGGTTTATTGGGTCTGTACTGTCAAGACTTGTCGCGAGTTCGAAAAGCCTAATTTCAGGAAGGACAATTTTAGACGGCACTGCAAAAATAAACACCCCACAGTGGCTCTGAAATGTTTTGGTCTCTGAGTATGTTCGTTTCTACGTTCCTGTTGGTCAGAAGAGTATGATATACAAACCCTGAGGATCCAGGGTTGATACAATACTGTGACGCACCAAAGGAAATAGATCGTCATTGCAGATCATTGCGTGAAGTGTTTCCAAGTCATCTAGCTAAAACTAGTGTTGACTTGTTTCACCAAAACCCAAGGACTGTATTTCACATAGAGATCAATCATACAACATGTTTTAATGCCGCAATGCTTTACCGGCCATCAAGTCGACTCACAAACTTTATGAATACAGAACGTGATTTTTATTGCAATATTTTACTAGGGTTGCTAGTGATTGAAGTTTACCCATAGGCCAATCGTAATGTCATACTGGCTGTGTCAATACGCGTGACTGTAATTCAGAGAGTTTTGTAGCTACATATACACTCTAACATTCTTGAGGTGGGCTGAAGACATGGTATCAGTAAAAAGCAACCGTAGCTGTTGCCTTCTTCTGGCTAGTCAGGCTGTCTCATCTAGTATTTGTTACTATAACTCAACTACGGGATTTGATGGAGGGGACTGTACAACCAGGGTGTATTGAGCATACGATTAAGTACGATACATCAGTAACGACCGAATTGTTACAGAGTCTTCCACTTCAGTACAACTAGTAAGCCATTCAGAGTGTGAGTTAGACTGAGTCATCTTCATATTCACTGGCATCGAGCCTCCTATCAAATCCCACACTGTCCAGACTATAACATTTGTCTCTGATATCCACTTCGTGATCGAAGCGTATATCGTAGAGTTCAGATGAACGCCGTATCTTCTTATGGAACAATGTTCCTCTAAGAATGATGGAGCTGGAGATGTAACTTTGAGATTGATTGGCCTGCATATCAAACGAGACTACTGTTGCTAGGGAAATAGCGTCCTAGTCTTCATGTCCTAAGCGGCAAACCTGGAAGCGGATGACTTGATCCACGAATATCCAAGACCAGGAAGGTGCTCTAGGCTGTTCAGCATCCGCTGGGTCAACGTTACAAGAAAGACTTTTTAATAGTCTATCGCCCTTCCAAATATCTCCAATAAACTCACAACCAAGAACTCTCTAGGGACTTGGAGATTGAAAGAAATGCAGGGATACGATCAAATGCTTTTGTTAGACATCTTTTAGTGTAGCTTGTGAGAAGAGATTTCCAAATTCCGTATGAGTGTACCCTCGAGTCATCTGGATCATGTCTATAACCTGGCATGGCAACACCCTGTACCGCGAATTTTTCATTATAGTTTATCCCAAGGCCTCCGCTGGTCCTTAGGGATATAATTTGTTAAGGATCCGTATTTGTCGTTGGGAGGCGAAGACATTTCCAAACTAGGGGGTTGCTGCCAAAGTACAGCATCCTTGTGCGCAACATTTTTTCACCCATTGGCAAGTCAGGCTCCTTAGGAATGCTATGAACGTAACGGCAGACGTTAGGTTGTTTGTGCATGGTTTGTTGTCTTGGGTTTGCCAGGCACTTGTCGGATACGAAGTTGCCGGCGGCATCTAATCTCGGAGTGGACGAGACTACTAAATAAGTGAAACACCAATAACTGATAAGGCGGAACTGCTCTCTATTGTGTGTTCGAGTATTGATGAGTCAGCGCGATATTTCTGCCGTTGGCGGAATGATTATTGGAGGTCTCCCGATACCAAGAATAGCCATAAGATACTTGATATTCCACTTATTGAGAAGGTTTACACCATTTCGTTTAGTGCGTGCTAGTTGACAGGGATAATACCAATGTTTGACGCTGACGTCGTAAGACATGAACTATTAGGGGATAGTTGGTGGTTAGTTCTCGCAGAAGTAGCAAGATGGTAAATACGAAACTAGCGGAGCTTATACGAAGTTCGAAGTCAAAGGTGCAGAGTCAAGAGGTAGAAGGTGGTGGCTGTGTTCTATACAAGGGATTACATGAGGAGCAGTCCTATTCCTCCTTCCCCAAAGATTTCAATCCTCATTTGCTAAGTACAAGATCGTACTTATCTATTGACTATTTATTTATAATTGGAAAGACTTAGCATGCCTTTTACTATTATATAGGTCCATATTATAATTAGCTATCTCCCTTTATCCTGAAGCTAAATTCTAGAGTCAGTCAGAGTCAAAGAGCTTACCTATCATTTCGCCAAGATAGCCACTATGTGATTATTTTCACAACATACAATACACTAGCATAGGTTTGGTACAGCCATTCTAGCCTTAAGCCATATTTCTTAAGGTCACAAATAAACATTCATACTTTCCCTCTACCCTAATAATACAAATACCAGCCCACATAAATAAAACTGCGCTAAAGCAGATAATCATCTCTTAACCCTATTATATTAAGCTCCAAGTATTGTCTTTCGTTATTACAAGGCAGATTTATCAGAGGTGCCAATAAGTCGTTTAATGATCTATAAAGCTCTCAAGCCAGTTGCTACACCATGAAAACCATGGCATATCAAGGCACAGACATACTTCTATTATTCTTACACAGAGGCGCCAACCACATCACCAGGTTAGGCAGCTAAGACCTTAAGTAGAATTTTCCCTCCAGGATATTTAAAGTAGAGAGTCATCTAATATTACCTTTTATAAAAGGAAGTTACTAAACTAGTGGAAGTTTCTTAACATAATTCTATTATCTGAACCAAGATGTAAATACTGTTAATGTGTTGCTGCTACTATTACTTAAGGCTTGGAACCCTCTAGCTTAGGTATATTAGATATAAGTCTAGTAGACTAGAGATCATACCTATTTGTATAAGTTCCAGTATTTCTTGCAAAGTGGCAGAGGAGCTATCTGTCTACTTCCTCGATTTATCACCGGCCGATCTTTGGGGTTTTATAGGGCGTAGTTTCCTTCAAACCCCCCCTCCAAAAAAAAAAAAAAAAAACATAAAGCAAATAATGATCTTGGTCAATGATCGATTTGTAGGTTTTTCTTTTTTTTCCACACGTAGAAGTCTGGCGATTAATAGGTAGATGTGAGCCTTGGGCGAGCCTGCGAAAGTGGTTACTACTATTATGTGGGGATGGCCTATTTTTGTCATTTGACAGGCGTCTGAAACGCGACACGAGTACCCCACCTCTTGTACTGGCTCACTTATGGCTCAGGCTCGGCTCAGGTTAAAGTAGCGACTACTCAGGATAATGACTGAGGAAAGAAAGAGCGCAGGTCGATATTCGCTTTCTGTAATAGACTGTATCTAGTTCACCTGCATAGATTACATTACTTTCAGAATGAATTGTTCAATAAGCTCCATTGATTCCTATTAAAGTTTCACTTGTAAGAATATAAAATGACAGCGTAATCAGTAATCAGTTGCCGACTGCTCGACGACTATATGGACGGTTTGATTGATGTGCAGAAGTAGGTGACTGGCCGTGGGTCAATGGCCAAGGTGTAGGTTAAAAATGCAGCGAAATATGACAAGATATTACATACAGACACAGCACTAGGCGTCACTAGTACGTCAGTAGTCTTAAGAAGTGGAGGAAGAGACCCTGGGTTTACTTTCACAAAGCGGGTTAAAATTGCAGTGAAGGATAAGCGTAAGCGGACTACTAAAATGTTGAATTCTACCATGTCAAGTCTATCGAGAGGAGAAACCTCGTGATAGTGGAGTCCGCTCATAGGAGCTTTACCCTAACAGAGAAAAAATACCACATATGCTAGCAAAAAATGAGGGACACCAGATTTGAACTGATAACCTTCAGGAAACTCCATTTACTGGAATCTGACGCTCTACCGTTGCGCTAGCCCCCCATTGCTGCTTGGTTGGAGAACCAGCTCTAAATTCTCGTCATGTCTTGAGACGACACGCTTCGATCAAGGAACATCCATGAAGACGGATCATAGCTTTCCTGATCTGAGATGACAATGCGACTCGATACCAAATACATTTGTTTAATCACAAAAGTCTATTTCTTAAAAAAGGAAATTGGCCACAATTCGTTTTATAGTCGCAAGTCTATTTGGCCAAAAAGTTATTGACACGTCACGTATCTGAGTCAAACTCTTGTGCTGTCGTGGAGTCGTGTTTTCACAGCGCTGTCCGACCGCATGACTCTCAAGCGACTACAGAATAACCTCCAAAGCAAATTTTCACGAGCGGAATTGCTGATCGCAGGAAAAGGTAACTTGATGAGAGCAGCAAAAATGTAAGCTTTAGGACCGAGCGTGGATCGAACACGCGACCTAGGGATCTGCAATCCCTCGCTCGTACCACTGAGCTATCGATCCTTGTAATTATTGAGAATTTGGCATTCAGATTTGAGTTTAAGACGGAACCTATACGCAAACCCAGACAGCAGCTGCCTACTGCCATCTCCTTAGCAAATCTGCCTTCGAACAGAAGCTGATACATGACATCACTATATACTTTTATTGTAAGTTCAAAGAATGTCATAAAATGTATCATAAAGTTCAGATTCCAGTTTTCTCAAAGTTAGATTCGATTAGTAACACTGAGTTCAGTTTCCTAAAGTCTGGACAATAAGATTTCAGCCCTGCCTCCACGACAGATTGTGCCTAAAGTATACAAAGGATTAGAGTTCTCTTTATACACGTGGGATCGTGGCCAATTTTGCCAGTAATTAAACAACGGTATCTGATAAGAGAGCCTCCATAGACGATCATTGATAGAACCATTCCCCGACCATATTTTACGTTTCATGTTTCTCATGTATAAGTTCATAACTTAATAATGTACATACTGAATATCACAAAGGAGGCTAAGTGACGTTTGCCACTCAATTAAATTTTCTTCACAAATATAAGATGCTTCTGTTTCTCTTTAGAAAAAAACGACATTCCTCTTGCATATACATTTTGGACCCTCTTTTTAGTCACCTCGTTCGACAGAGCAAATCATCAAAAATGTGGTTCCATCCCGCTGTTCCTCCTACCGAGGAGGAGGCTCGTGACTATTACTTCGGTATTCCAGGTGCACCAAGGCTGGTTGCGCGATCTACCACGACTCGTTGGGTACTCCCACGAGACAACCTTACTATCTTTTATTCTACTCCTAGTTATCCTTTTCGCTCTGGAGTCAACAAAACTAACGACTCTATTGTTGGAAAAATGTTCGAACCTATCGGTAAGCATCCAGCTGTTCAGCTGTGGAATGACTCTACTGGTATTCTGCGTCGTTCGATCCTGGATAATGTCAATCGTACTCAGTGGAACGGTATCGATCTACTCCGCTGCGGCTTTGAACGTCAAAGATGGACTCCAGACCACAAGGTGTTGAGACCTGCTATACTTCTGATATCAGTGGAAGCTTGGTCAACTGATTGGAGAACCGGAAGAGCAATCGCCGTCACATGCCGCGAAATCCTACGAGCGCATGGAATCTATGATGTTGAAGTGGAGATAAAGGAGTCCAAGCTCTCTCAGTGTTCCTCGACTGATGAGGAACAAACAAGAGAACAAACCCCCTTCAAGCTAAGACCGGAAATGAAGGAATCCTTGGAGCCAACTGTACAAATCTCTGAGTTCTTGGGTGCTGGAATCGCCCCATCACATTTACCAACATGCAAAGGCACTAAGGGTCTGTACCTGAGAGTACGAAACACCAACACCGTGCTTGTTCTGACGTGTCGACATGTGGTTTTCGGAGAAAGAGAGGAAAACACTGACTACCGTCACGCCTCCGAAAGCAATTGAAACATTATCCAGCCAGGCAATCGTACACTTGAGAGCATACCCGACCAACTTGACGCCAAAAGACGTGAAATCGAGGCTAAAACCGAATACTACCTGGCCCTGATGGAGAGACCCAACCCTCCGAAAGATTCATATACACAAGAGGAGTACATTTCGTTGATGAACGAACATCCGGACATAAAAGAAAAGCTAAAGGTCCTGCTTGATGAACAGATGGCGCTAAACCGCTTCGAAGAAAGAGTGAGGACAGTAGAGTCAATCGAAGCACGAACTATAGGCCACGTCCTCTTTTCACCAAAACTTGGAACAAGCAGTTCTTCACCCAGCCATTACCGCGATTGGGCCTTGATCGAACTTGACCAAGACAAGCACCAGACACCTTTGGTCGAATTGAAGAACACAGTCGCGCTACAAACGATGCCGCTGCAGACGATGCCAACCGATTTGAATGACCCGTTCTTCAACGAGTGGAAAAAACAGTTGAGAGAAGATGACGATTGGCTGCGGAGACGGAGATTCTGCTCTCTGAGGAAGAACCAGTACGAACTTGACTTGGCTGGTGTCATCTCGCAGAAGGAGATGAGAAGACCGGCATTTGACTTTGTATATCCCCAAATGGTTGGTGGATATGACGAAAATCACATGACAGTGTTGATGTATGGGAGCCAAAGCAACCTGTCTATCGGCGTGGCGAACAATAGCAGATCCGTTATCCGAAGGATCGTTGACGGAAAACCAGTCATAACAGAAGAGTGGCGTATCTTAGGCAGCTTGAGGGACCCCTATGGAAGGAGAGGGTTTTCAACTCAAGGGGATTCTGGAGCTTGCATCATGACCATGGATGGTCGTGCCGCAGCTATGTTGACGAGAGGAGCTGGAGCGAATGATGAGAGCGATCATCATATCTCGTATGCCACACCTATTGAATGGATTCTGGAGGATATTCGCGGATATGGATACGATGTGGAGTGGCTGGGGGAAGAAACGCTGGCTGAAGACCAGCCTTTTCAAGACATGGTACTTGAACAGTTGGCTGGTTTGAATGTTGGATGAAATACGATGGATTTCAACTCAGCACTGCATCAGTACACCGTACAGTCAATGGCAGATTCAACAGGTTACTCGTGGAGAGTAAACAATCGAGCGACCTGGAAGTGTCCACCATCGCCGTTACTATTTACCTGCCTACCATGAGGTGACCACTATTAAACAAGCCTCTGGCGGTTTAATGCACCTTTTTCGATACTGCCTATTTCAATTGTATACGATGGAAGGCCTTTCGCCATATTTCCAGTTCATAGGTATATAAAGTATTCGAAAAGTTGATAATCATATAGCCTTTATAGCTCAGTGGTAGAGCGTTGCACTTGTAATGCAAAGGTCCATCGTTCAATCCGGTGTGGAGGCAGTCTTTATTTTTCTTGTTTCTTGCAGCAAACATCGATGTCCTTTTTTTTTTGTTTTTTTTGTTTTTTTTGTTTTTTTTGGTCACATGTAAATACTTTTAAACGGCTGATCCAGATAATTTATGCATAAATCACGCCGCGCAGCCGCATTGACAGTTGTAATTATATCCACCAACATTGAATTAAACTCAAATCCTCAACATCAGCCGACAAATACAGGACAGTACAGTACAGTCAGCACGTCGTTATTTCATTGCATTGTCTTAAAGGGTATACACCAACTTTCCACCGGATACCTTGTTTGCCCTCAACTCATCCAAACCCTTCATGATTCCCTCAAAACCACTGCCACCGCGGTTAACAAAGGTCTGCGGAGCCTTCAATTTGCCTTCCTCTAGCAGCTGTCGAGATATCTCCCAGAACTTCTTGGCAAATTCAAACTCATCAGGCTTAGCTGGTGTCTCCTGTCCCTTGAAGAATCGCTCTCCAAAGATGGAATACATGAGGGTAATATGAGGTCCATCAACCTTGGGGTTCACCTCTAGCAACTCTTTCTTGTCCACTGGCATAATTGTTGCATACTTTCCGCCGTCAGTGCTCATGGCTCCAGCGCAGATGGCCGCGCCTAGTCCAGTGCAATCCCACGCGAATTTGAGGCTGTTGTTGGTGTACTTGCGGATCTCCTCTGCGACATTGGGTGACTTGTAATCGAAGACCTCTTCAGCTCCTAGGGACTTGAGATAGTCAAAGTTGTGAGTTGAAGCGGTTGCGAGAACTCTCAGTCCTGATAGCTTGGCGAATTGGATTCCATAGATGCCAGTTGCAGTGCTGCCGCCATAAATTAGGATAAACTGGTCACTCTTTTTTCCTTCTGTCGGCAAAGGAAGACCCAGTGTCTTGTAAAGCCCTTGTCCCTGGACCAGTTATCAGTAAGAGTATTCTATACTTGAACGTTATATACGTACAACAGTAGAAATGGAGATACCAAACGTAGCAGCATCTTCATCAGTCACATTGTCGGGGGTCTTGATCTGGATATCCCCCTTTGCAACGATGTATTCGGCAAACCCTCCGTTCTCATGCTGAGTCGCGTCACTAGAGATTGTCAGAAAGTAGAATCATCAACGCTCCGGGCTAAACTCACGCTCCATGGACAACGCCACTAATCCGATCTCCTTTCTTGAAAGGTTTGGTGACCTTGCTGCCGACCTCCTCGACGACTCCGGCATAATCACATCCGATTCTAGAGCCAGCTCCCGTGCGGCCAAAGTCAATGTGCTTCCAGTCGGTGGGGTTCACACCAACGGCGTTGACCTTGACGAGAACATAGTCGTCTCGGAGCTTGGGCTTTGGGACCTCTTGGATTGAGACCTTGCCTTGCTCGACATACACGATAGCCTTGGTACTCATGGTTGCGATTCGGGTTGTTATGAAAATGCTGTTCTGGTGATAACCAATGCGACCTGAAAGGAAAGAAGCCGCTGAGGCCTTTATACCAGCACTACACAAAAATGGTTTCATGATTGTGGAATTAGAGATAGTTCATTTGCGTCACTAATTGGGTACTCGTCAGTCTGGGGTTTAACGCTATTCAGAGTGGGCATCCGATTACCAATCTAACTTAGCTTCATCATACCTAATCTGCGGGGTCAAACCAAAACATCGGGGAAGACTTCAACGTTAAGCATTAGGGATCGAATAAGCAGTGATATTATTCAGGTGTTTCTGCTTTGAAATGGTCATGTTATGTAACTCCTCCGAAACTTGATTCGTAAGCAAGCTCGTTATGTGGGGTTATCTATCTACTCCGGTTTGGTGGCGATAGCAACGCAAGCAACAAACTTCATGACAGTATTGCCATCTTCATCCTTAGAAAGACCATCTCCAGTCATCAGTTGTTCCACAATGTCATTAACAGCCTCTTCCCACTTCTCCTCGTCCTCCCGGAGCCAACCCGATGGCAGAATACCCAAGTAGCTCCAAGCCAGCTGTGCCCAGCGTTTCATATCAGGAACCGTGACGAAAGCATCGGTATGATGAAATTCGGTATTAGAAGGGTCGAAGCCCGCATAAATCAGAGCCTGTTTCACATGTTCCTCTTCAAAACTCATGTCCTGAAGCAGCATTGGGAGAGGGGCGTCTTTGCCTCGCGTGCGCCAGTGTGCATGCTTGATGGCATCAGTGTGCGGCATGTAATTCCAGGCTGAGACCATAGCGATGCCTCCAGGTTTCAGGGTTCTGAAAACCTCCTTTACAGCAGGTTCTGCGATGGCCATTGAGTGAAAAGCGATGTTGTTAAAAGAATGGGTGAAGTGGTTATCAGGGAATTGCAAGGACTGTACTGGTGATGAGTAGGACATCCAGCAATATTGTATCAAGAAATTACTTACTCTGGCATCCATGACTTTTGCCTTTACAGGTAGATTGGTAGTCTGCACTACTTGTTCAGCACCCATGATGAACTGAGGGTTTATATCAGTTGCGTCGATATGCAAGCCGTTTGGGGTCGAAGATTTTGATAAGATGCATTGTGATACTACAAGAGAGCCACAGGCATTGTCGTGAATGATGTCTGTGGATTGGAATGGAGGTATCAAATCAAGAGAAAAGTTGGCGACAGTCTCAGAGACCTTGCCCATCAACTCGGCCAGATGTGAGGCCTCGTACTGGGTCACTTGCTTTGGTTGAAATCCTGAAGACATGTTGATTTGCTGTAACGTGATATCGCTAGTCAATAGTAATTCCCTCCGGGATACAGCAGGGGAATAAGCGGGGTTTGGAATATTTGTACTTTTTCAGCATCCCAATAGCTTCTAAGCGCAGTCAGACATTGGGATCAAACATGGCGGTCAGCTTAGGTGATGTCAGATTATCTATATACCTCTATGCTTATTCTGTTTTACAAAGGCTAGGAGGATGCAAAAATATTTCATCACCACGTAGACACGTTTCGAAGGGCCGGGGGCTTCAAGTGACTGACAGAACATACACGTTTTCAGGCTGCAGCCAAGACAGGTTACCTTGTGCTGAAAAATGACTTTAGACAAGATTTTAATTGACCGGTGTTACTATTTGCGAGCTCGGTTTATCTCTTTTGCTACTGGTTCATATGAATTACTACTAATGCATGTGCCAACGTCAGCAGGTTTAGTGCTGGCATATTCTGCAAACACAAACGAAACCAGATCATAGCCGCAGCCAAAAATGGACATGTATCCCCTTAGGCACTGTAAGGTGTGAAGAAGCTGATATAAGCCCTGTTCCTTATTATCTTAAGAACGAGGGCCTTTGTTTTTGGGTAGCTTGCCTAGCGGTTCAGTGCCACATAGAGCTTTTGGGCCCTAAGGAATCATAAAAACTACCTAAATCTTACCTAAACTCATGTATAACTTTAGATATTCCTTAACGGATGTTGGCCCCGCAAGCTTTACGCCGTCTTAAGAGACATACGGAGAAAGGTCACGTCAGTTCTGACGACTCAGCACTTTAATTGGATCAGGCAAAGATAGTCGGACCCTTAGTTTATCTACTGCGTACTATCACAAATTCAGGAACCAGGAAGATTGTATTCTAGACTAGCTGCCTACAGTTATTCCACAAAATGAGTTTGTTTGGGCCACGTGCCCATCAGCCTTGGTATTGATATAATATCCTGATTTTGATGTATTTCCAATTGCCTAATTTCCGATCGCGAGTTAGAAAACCACTGTTCTACTTACAAGAGTCTTGGAAATCGGCTACACAATGATACCATACAGATAGTCAGACACCAAATCCTTGATGACGTTAGTACTGACACCAGCCCCACTGTTGCTATACCAAGCAAAGCCTTTGCGATGGTCTCTCCTGTTCCCGACCAACACCGTATTGTCGCCAAGAGACTTTCCTGTGCTAGCCTCAACCAACAGCAGAAATGGACGCCTCGCCGGAACTTTTTGTCTCGCTCCCCGGTCGCGTGCGCATCTGTCCAGACTTTTGGCAACCCATCAGATCCCGCTGTAATCCTTGTACCAGGGAACGTAGAGTCTATGATTACGTGGGCCAAAGGTCTTATCGAAAAGCTACAGTCTAGCCAGGATGGCAAGAAATATTTTATTATCCGCTTTGATCAGAGAGATACCGGCCTTTCGACTGAGTTTCCCGTTCCTGGCGGATACTCAATTGGAGACATGGCAGGCGACGTAGAGGGGCTCGCCGACCACTTGAACCTCAGCGATCCCTCAAAAGGCTTTCATGTCGTTGGCGTGAGCAAGGGGGGGCCAATAGCATATACTGTGGCTGCGCGCCGACCCTTGCAGATCAAAAGCCTCACACTAATGTACGCATCTCCTGGTGTGAGTGCTGAGCTACCCATCAAGGAGGGCCTAGATCTTGGATTCCAACCTATGTTAGGTGGCTTCGGAGATATGAGGGAGACGGCTATTAAACTTGGAATGGTCCAATACGATGCTTTGACAACACAGCCGGACGCAGAAGAGAGGAAAGAGGCAGAGAAGTTGGTGATACGCCTGACGGAACGGGATATTAAAGGTGGCACACTGTACAGCAAGGCTCCGAATCACGGCGCTGCGTCTCACGAAAAAGATGGCTGGCCCGGGGTTGACATGCTGAAAAAAGGTTAAATGTCCGACTATGGTTGTGCAGGCTGCCAAGGACCAAATCTTTGGGGAGAGCCACGGAGAGGCGTTGGTGGAAGCGATACCCGGTGAGGTTGAATAGGTGTTGTGGGAGGATGTTGGCCATGAGATGCCACGACGGATCTGGGATAGGATCGCCAAAGTCCTACACAAAAATTGGAAAAGGGGTCAAGAATTCAAGATGTGAGGGGCTGTTGGTGGCGCAAAATAAAGTGATAGTTGGCTGGGTGTCACATATTTATTTGTTGGCTTGTGTAGCAGCTAGCTATTCATGCAGTGCAACACTCAACCAACAACACAATGGCCCCTGCCTTTCTCCGATGCCCCTGTATACCATAACATCTGCGCCCTAACTTATCATGGAAAGATTGTTCTTTCGCTAGTGTGAAACATACCTATTGTTCTTTGATTAGTGTGAAACATAAGGTTATTCTATCTATAGAGTTCCTGGACGTATCCCTGTTGGAATATTCATCTCCGTCTGTTGAAGCACTTGAATCATCGATAGATTCTCCACATGATTCACGATCGGTTGTTCCTGCCCTATCAGCCATTCAAGAGTTTCGATGACTCACGGGCAGCGTATGTCTACTCTATCACATTTTCATTGCTTCCAACACAGATAATCAGTGTTGGTATTTTGATATAAAGGAGTGCCAGCTCACCACTCAAAGCCCATGCTTTAAACATCTCTCTCTGCATTCTTCAGCATCCTTACGACATTTCCTGAGCTTTTTAAAATGAAGCTCAGTCTCGTGATCGGGCTTCTGGCGCCCTTTGCGGTGGCCAAGGTATCCTATGATGGCTGGAAAATGTTTTCCATCGCCAAAGGCCCCTCTCACAAGGAAATCACCAATCTTCTCAAAGACATCGACTACGTGTCCATGAGCTGCGGGCAAAGCCATGAGAGCTTTGATGTTGCGATTCCTCCTGAAAAAGTTGATGCTTTCAAATCTCTTCGCCTCAAAACTACTCTTGTCAGCGACGACATGGGCGCCGACATTGCCGAGGAGGGAGCCTTCCAACCTTATCAGCGTGGGGCACCTCCAATTACCGATTGAGACTCAAAAAACTGACAATCTTTAGCTATGTCTAAAGTCGCCAGTGCCAATTCTAAACTCCCTGACAAATCCTACTTCAAGTCCTACCATAGCTTCGAGCAGCATACTCAATTTCTATCAGATCTGCAAGCTTCATTCCCCAAGAATTCAGAAGTTTTTACTGCCGGTAAAAGCGTGCAGAACAGAGCAATCAAGGGAATTCACCTGTGGGGTCGGAGTGACAAGGGAAGAAACCCTGCCATTATTTGGCATGCAAACGCTCATGCTCGTGAATGGATCAGCGGCATGGTAAGTAGTATCCTTCAGCAGAAGACTACGGGGCGCCCTCTAATCCTCATTATAGACAGTTGAGTATATGGCTTGGAAGATCATCGAGGGTTACAAGAACAACGACCGCCTCGTCCGAAAGACGCTAAACAACTACGACATTTACATCATTCCAATCGCCAACCCTGACGGTGAGTTTCTTCCCTCAATCTCCGAGGTTGGGAACTGGTATTGACAACGACGCAGGTTTCGTTTACACCACAACCGATGATCGTCTTTGGCGCAAGAATCGCCAGAAGCGCAAGAACAAGAAGTGCGTGGGCACTGACATCAACCGCAACTGGCCCTGGAAGTGGGATATCCCCGGTGGTTCGTCCACAAACCCCTGCGATGAGACGTTCCGTGGCCTCAAGCCTGGCGACACGCCTGAGAACAAAGCTCTCGTCAGCCATGCGAAGGCAGTCTCAAAGATATCCGGTATCAAGTCATACATTGACTGGCACTCTTTCAGCCAGTTGATTCTGCTTCCGTACGGCTATGACTGCTCCGTCAACATAACCGATATCAGTGAGCAGATGACTTTAGCCGGTGGAGTTGCAAACGCGATTAAAAAGGTCAACGGTCTAGAGTTCTATTATGGCCCCATTTGTCAGACTATCTACCAGACTTCTGGTGGTAGCACTGACTGGGTTTATGATGTTGCTGAAGCTGAATATGCTTGGGGTGTTGAGCTTCGACCTGGGAGAAACAGAGGCAATGGTTTTGTTCTTCCAACTAAGCAGATTGTTGCCTCTGGAGAGGAAATTTGGGCGGGTATGAGATATTTGTTCTCTCATTTTTGAAGAGGCAGATTTGGGGTCGTGAATTCACTTTCATCAACCGGTAGATGCAAACCGGTAACTTTACTACTACAAGGTTAACACTAGCTATTACACATTCATATTCCATGGTCTAAAAGGATCTTTTATTGCTACCAAGTGTCCGCCGGGCAATTTCAAGCTCCCAGAGCAAGCAATTCATCGTAAATTAATTTCATACATGCTCGACGCTCAATTGAGCGCTATATATACTCCAATACGTGCTTTGTCAGCAAAAAATTCGGTGAGATGGCCGAGTTGGTTATGGCGCCAGGTTAAGGTTAACCTTAACACCAATTCCTGGTGGAGCAATCCTCCTGGGTTCGAGTCCCAGTCTCATCAAGCTCTTCTTTTTGCATTTTATCATTTTTGTATATCTCAAACAGTCAAGATATAGCCAGTGGCATCAGATCTTCCCCTCTTCTCTGCCTCCAATTGTTTGAACTGCGTACCAAGTCCGTACACTCGCCGATGACCCATGACCACCTTGCCAAAAAGCTAGGAGAAACCTCCCAGCTTTCACTAAGATGCGGCTCACCCCATAGAATCAATCCAGTGTCTTGCTTTGGTCGATAATTCCCCTGTTCCTCTGATGCTTGCTTTGGTACATTCGGCTGGACGATATAAACAAAATCACCGACTAGACCTTCCATGAACTGCAGATGGTCAAAATTGCGCTGATTTCGTATCAAGCTGTCACGAAGATCTGGGAACGGCAGTATATCCATCCACGTTGGGTGAGGCGACTGCATTTGAAGCTGGGTTGGTTCCAGACGGGCTGGTAGTGCCCCCCGTTGATCAACTGGACGAACCAAAGAGACCTTACATAGTAGCTTCGAATCAGAACATAAAGTCGGAAAGGAAGATGTCGTGACGAAACTCTCCATCAGGTACATCATATGCTTGTTGGCCATGAACCCTCGACACACATTGTGGCAGATGAGATGGATGAGGCTATGGTCGGGGGATATAGAACATCCTAGTTTACGCGTCCTTGTAAGAGCTTGCGGGAACACTGCTTCAACTTCTTCTACCTCGGAAGAAGACGACTTTCCGTCTTCGTTTGAGATAATGCTGCATTCTTCACTGGTGCATGTATCGGTGCTAAGTTTGGCCGGCTCTTGCGCAGCATTTGCGGTGTCCGCTGTGCCAAGCCTCCAGCGGTCAACCCGATAAGGTCGTTTGCCAGGCTGGATACTCTTTTCGGCTTCTATCCTCATGCGCTCCCCTATCTTCCTTTAGTTCTATGGAATGTTCGCCGGAGATAAGAATACTAACTCCGCGCTCTTTGGTTGAGTCGGTTCTGCGTTCGCTTCCGGTCTTTCCGCTCCTGGGCGCGATCTACTTGGTTGACAGGCATCGTTGGAATGTTTGCTCAGGGGGTTGAACTTGACGATCGAGAAAGTATGAAGCCATGCGAACAAATGAGGAAAAAACATGTCAGCCAAAATGATATATATATCGCCTGGTCCCCGAAAGGAAAAAGACGTCAGCCTGCTGACGAATTGTTGGTTCTGCAGCCCAGTCCGCAAACTCCGACGCTAGACTAGAACAGGCAGAAAATGTCAGCCATGATACCTCATACTGGAACCAACAGCCCCCGAATTGAGGAACCATGTTGGCTCGAAGGCTTAACATTTTCCATCATGTATCCCTCACAGCAAAATATGCGTTTGTTGGTACTTCCAGGATCGGCACCGTGTGTTGTTGGTATAATTGTCTCAGCTAAATGGAGCGGCCGAGTCAAGTATATAAGTAGGCGTACGACGGCAATTCTAGCAATTTAAATCACCGCAAACTTCTCGCATATCAACAAGCCCATCACTCAATACTATATTCTACCATTTAATTTCAACCATGTCTCCATACGCGGCCGCATATGACAACCCTCAGGGTCCTGGTGACGCCAGACCTACCGCCCTGCAAATCATCAAAGCCGAAAACGCAGAAGGCACACTCAAAGGCAAAGTTATTGTCATCACCGGTACTTCAGCTGGTATTGGTATTGAGACCGTTCGAGCTCTTTCTGGAACTGGAGCAAGATTCTTCTTGACCGCAAGAGACCTCAAGAAGGCACAGAAGGCCTTGGAAGGAATCTTCGATGCCAGCCGCATGGAGCTCGTTGAGATGGATCAAGCTTCCTTCGCGAGCGTTCGTGCTGCGGCGAAGCACATTCTGGATAAAACGGACAAGGTCAATATCCTTGTTGAAAATGCAGGCGTTATGGCTGTTCCAACCCTCGAGTACACGCAAGATGGTCACGAGATGCAGTTTGGAACCAACTATCTCGCTCACTTCTTGTTCTTTCAGCTGCTCAAGCCTGCATTACTCGCTGCCGTCACTCCAGAGCTCAACTCACGAGTAGTTGTCCTTTCTTCCTCGGCGCACCACAGCGGTGGCATCAATGAGTCCGACAACTACAACTTCCAGAAAGGCGGCTACGATCCACACATCGCTTATGCTCAGTCCAAGACTGCTGATATCTACCTGGCGAACCAGATAGACCGTCTATATGGCGATCAAGGTCTTCACGCTACGAGTGTCCATCCTGGAGGCATTATGACCGAGCTTGCAAGGCATATACCCGAAGCTCAGCTCAGGGCTATCGCCGATAATGAGAAAGCCCAGAAGTTCCTGCAGAATGCGGAGCAAGGAGCTGCGACCACCGTCTGGGCTGCCATCGGCAAGCGGTGGGAGAATGCTGGAGGGAGATATCTGGCAGAGTGTGACGAAGCGCCGCCAGCTAAGCAGGCCGAGCTTCATTTTGGCAGAGGATATGTGCCGCACGCATATGACCCAGAGCGCGAGGCTCGACTTTGGAATGACTCGTTCAAGATTGTGGGTTTGGCTTGAAGAGATGTCGATATAAAGACAGATACTAGACTCAATTGAAGGTGATGGCTTATTTCCAGACTCCATGATGTTCACTTGTGCCACCTATGGTAGTGCCCTAATAGCAATGGTTTATGTTGTCGAAAAGGTCGGAAACGGTTACTGCGATACGTAAGACATGCATGCAGCACAAGAGTCGGCGATGTCCTACCGCATATGCGTAGCGCTCATTCGGTCCGTGAGCTGAATTTCAGCTTCGTGAGAACTACTGCCCAATCCTTGTAAATTTGGCTGCGACCTGCGCTGTAGCCGCCTACGGCAGGCGATAGCTGTCAGCAGTGCTGATACCGAGTGTCCCAGCTAGCCAAGCGTAAAAACTGCGCGCACAAACTTCAATACTCAAATTTGTCTACAAGAGCCTTTTGTCATATGTTTTTTTATTGCAATAGGACTTTCCTTACGTATTCTTTACGGAATCCCTTTGTTGAGTTCAGGTGAATCTGCCCACCGGTATTACCCACCGCCTCAATTGCCGGCATTCCTGCATTAGCCCGCCTTATCCTTGTAACATAATGAGGGGAGCGTAAGACCTTGTGCTCAGCTCGGACGTGCCGTCTGAGGCCATCCCAAGCATTAGCGGAAAGCTCATGCAGATCTCAGCTTGGTCAATATCAACACGACATACAAACAGATTCACATGCACTCTTGGCTCAACCATAGTTCGTTTGTATAAAGAGATGGCCTTTCCCCTGGATGTTAAAGAGAAATTTCTCCTTAGAAGTCGTCCTCTTTCTTTCCCAGTAACAAAATTGACCCAAAATGCTCGTCTCATTTCTTCTCTCATCATTTCTGTGCATTTCAACAGTCACCGCTCTGCCCAACCCAATCTTGGCAGAGCGAGCACCTTGTGACTGCACCGGCACTCGCGATGGCGGCTCCAGCTCCAAAGCCTACATCTGTCGTGATGCTCGTCTCGGCCCTGAGAAACTCCCGAAGAAACTACCACTGAGCACATTCGTCGAGAGCTACAACCGCTTTGGAGGTCTCACGCCAGCTCAATT
The DNA here is from genome assembly GCA_012932025.1 of Fusarium austroafricanum. Taxonomy (NCBI): domain Eukaryota; kingdom Fungi; phylum Ascomycota; class Sordariomycetes; order Hypocreales; family Nectriaceae; genus Fusarium; species Fusarium austroafricanum. Next base: position 2,594 of record JAADJG010000344.1, on the reverse strand, counting down.
CCTCCAGAAATGGACCGATGAAAAGGGCTCGTACAAATACCCTCCACAGAATGTAAGGTTCCCAACATCACGGAAACGCATTATGCTTATTTTCATTAGGGCTTTCAACTTGATGCAAATGGCCATGCCATCAATGGAACCATGGTTCTTCAACCCGGAACTCTTGTAGATCGATTTGGAAGTGCTTACGGTAAGTTACCAACTATTGGCACGTATCAGATAGTCTAATTATATTTAGGGTCATTCATCTCTGCTGCTGCTGCTCCTTATTCACAGAGAGCTCTTCCTCCATCAAATTTGGATACAAACCCTGATACCCCAGATTTCCCCTACAACTATCACCTCTACGTAGTTATCAAGCCACTCACAGTTGTCGGAGGACCTATTGCACCCTGGTTTGGCCAGCCTGGTCTCGGAGCTCAATTCTTTACTGGAGAGACAGGCAATGTCAAGTTTCTTCTTGAACAGAACTATCTAAAGGAGGAACATCCATCAACTCTCATTTATAAGTCTGATGGTTGCGCATAGTTGATGCTGTGGGCTGAAAAGGCCTCTGTGTATCGATCTAATGATGACTTAGGGACATGTCGATCTATTTGGGGAGATAATATTGATGAGATATCACTTTTCAAAATGTCAGACGTCTCGCTCAATTCCTGGAAAGCGTGATCTATTAAATTCAATCTTCTTAATGATCAACCAAAGTTCAAGATATAAGCCAATAACTACTCATGAGAAGGCAAGTCTTCACTTTGACATTGGCTCGTATTGTAGGTCTTCTCTTGCTTCGAAACACGTGAATTCTCAGTTCCCACATGTTACATGGAATATACCTAGTTGAATTTCTGAGATGCACCAATCATGTTTCGGATATATGCGTGTTATGTGATGGATGTATTCTCGACGACGTAATACGACGCCGAACATGATCCATCATATCGCTACGCTGACGGTTGATCCACGTTGGCTGGATAAATAGAGAACCTTAGGTGATATCTCGCCGAGATGCAGATCCGGAGTAAATCAAGTCACTAACCGACGTGTTCGAGACCTTAGACTCGACAGCCACGTCTAAAAAGATATGAAGAACCCCAACAATGATAACAAGCAGGTGTCTGTCTGTATCCGTGAAATAGAGTGATCTGCGAGCAGCTGGTAATCGGGCCTCCTCCATCAGCCATCGGCTGCTTTCGCTCCACTACCTAAGCGAAATTGACTCCAGAATCCTCCCAGCCACCAAATTTCGCAACCACCATGAATGCCTTAGGCTTAAGCCAATTTTCTGCCAAATCCTATCTCTCACCGCCCCATTCTGAGTATAAATTTCTCGTCCAGCCTGCCTAAGCTACGCTTTTTTCTTTTCCTTTTCTCCTTAGCTCTCTTTGCCTTTTGGCTTAGATCAAGTGTAGTATCTGTTCTTTTCAGTTTAATCTCTGAAAGCTTTCTAAGGAAAGCAATCGTGATTATTCCTATTTTTGGCCCTCGGACGGCTTCCTCTATGCTTGCATATGATCCCGTCCACAGTGTCCCTAGTATTACACTGCCTCTAGGTGACGCGAATGCGCACTTTTTGAGCTCAAATCTTTTCATTGCTTACTCGGGCTTGCCTGGGTAGTGAAGAAGAGTGAAGATTGCAAATGCGTGTTGGTAGACAAATGTTGCATCATGTTCTCCGGTGAGAACTTGGAAATCGTGGGCGACCTTTGGATGACTGGTGTCCTTGATTGATGAAAATGCAATATGTACCAGTGCAAGAGGCTCATCAAGAGTTCTTCAAAAAGAAAAGGAAAGGATATTGTGAGTTGAGATCACTTGTTCAGTTGAATCACAAGATTTAGGCAGCACTGTGACTTGTCGACAACTCTAATGTGAAGGTTGTGTTTTTCTCGCGTTGCATCGTGCCTCTTATTGTGATGATTTATTGTCATGTAGCCGTGGACTTCGCGATCGTGAGAATTTTACATTGGATGCGCCCGCAAATGAAGGCAAAGACTGTATTTGCCGTCGGAGTAATATGATGCAACCTGTTGGTAATCTTCTTGCTCCTTTTGATGGTCCTCCTCGCGAGCTCACATTCAAGAAAAAAGGTCTTCAACATTGTCCTCAAACTCAAATATTCACGTGCAATCACGTTTTCTTAAGGCTTTCATAAATTAATTTCAGCCGAAAGCATTTTACTACATTTCTAGGCGTACAGAGCCACGTAGGAACCTAAATCTTTCACTCAATTCCTCTTTTTTTTCTCTCTGTATTGTGATAATAAGTATAGATCTGCAGGGTAACTGCCAATGTACTGTACCTCTTAGTGCATCTGGAGATAGCCAGGTACTGTGCGTAGTAGCGATGACGCAACAGAGTCCGCACAGACCACTTGCAGGGTGGATTGCTTGTCAAAAAAGATTTCGCAAAGAGAGTTTAAACTTCGCCAAGTCTCTTCAACCACCAGCAAAATATAGAGAACTCGCAAAAAACATACAACAGCGGGGATTCGCTGGTCGTCACCGACCCAACTACTAATCCGCCGGTTAGTGGCTTGACTATGGGAGAGCAGACGGGATCCCGTATTTTCCACTACCTATGGTCGTATGTGCTTG